>JAYESA010000005.1:256502466-256632353 GCA_036927795.1 Iris macrosiphon
CGTCCTCAAATCCTGGGGACATAATCCGGATTCAGGTCCTCAGGGGACATAGCAAGGTACAAGAAAGCTCAAGCCAAAATAAATACAGTGCAGAAAATAAATAGAATAAGTAGGGCAAGTAAGTAACCATCTAAGTGAAAATGCAAGTGAGAGCAGCACGAGTACTCAGGCTGGGCCACTACAAGCTCTGTGTCGGGGAGCCGGTAGTGGTAATAACCGGTAGTGGGTCTAGCTCTGCTCCGAGAGTCTACGACCTCTCAATAATAGTGGATGTATATATATATGGAACAACCTGTAGCCTGTGTGTCTCTCCCCACCCAATGTAACCACAATGTCTCATGCATATCATGACCACAATGTCTCATGTCCATGTCAAGCGGGATCATAGCTAATGCAACCAGTCATACTATATCTATGAATATAATGTCCATGTCATGCATCCTATACAGAACCACCACGAATATCTCGAGAAAATCCTGTCTCATAAATAGTGTCAAGTATCCTGGGTCATAATGTACTTGGTAAGACAAGTACGAGAATATAAAGTGTCACGTATGTCCATCTCTAGATGACAGTACCCAACACTGCGTACAGTGTTGGCACCCGACTGATAATCGGACGCTAAGTATGTCACACGGTCCTAGGTTGATCATGCACAAAAATATATTAAAGCAAGAAAATATATATAAAGACTGCAAAGTTTGGCAAGGTACACTTGCCTGATGTCCGAATATCAACAACTGTCCCTGTATCGGTGGATCCGGTAGGTACTACTCCAAAAGCTGTAATAAACATCACCAATAGTCTTAGAAGATGTCAAACTGCTAGAAATGCCTGTCCTTACGTCCAATTTGGACACAGGGGCAAAAAGGTCATTTCCGGGCCAAAGCGGGGTCCATACGTGGGCCACTTTGCACCGAAAAGCGTGTCAGGGTCAAAGGTCTCCAAATTTCTCAAACTCAGTGTCTACAAGTTAAGAACGATGATACGAACCCAACAGAACTTCCAGAATTGGATTCCGATGAGCCGATCACAAAATCGCCCGTCAAGTGGAGCTTGTGGGGCCCACGATACGCGATTTTGTCAACGTTCTCAGAATTGGACCAAACTTGGGTCACAGGACCAGCGTATGGCTATGAGTCCGATGGTACAAGTTTCGTCTCGATCCGACGTGTGTACACAAAGTTATAGCGTGTTCCAGAAAAGTCGAATACGGGGTGTTGTTCGCGGATACGCGTTGATTCCGGGGTGCACGCACCTCCGAATCAGCTTCTGTAAAATCCCACACGACCGTATCAACGTCGCGCACGTATCTGTGAAGACCGCACGCGACCAAGTCGTCCCGTTTGGCGGGGCGCACTCAGTTCCGGGGTGAAACAGGGCATCGTTTTTCCTGTTTTTGGATCGCGGTGTACGATCACCACAGGACGCGATGCACCGTGCGAGTTGCACGGACACCGAGAGGGTTATACAGTCTTCGTATAGAAACTGACGGTAAATAAAATGGATCTATGATGAGGGAGAGAATGGTACCTGAACAGGGCTCCGTAAATCTGACTTTTCACGTGTCCGAGAGATCCTTGACGCGGGCTGTGTCCTGGTCGTGCCTGCTGTGTCCCGGTTCAGAGGGTGGCCGTATCCGCTGAGTCGGAGCTAGGGCAGTGGGCGGCCGGCCTAGGGCTTAGCGGTGGTTGGCGAGGCGAGCAGCGTATGACGGCGGCAGGGCGTTCGAACACGGGGACGAGGCAGCGGATCTGGGGCAGAGAACGGTGCTGGACAGCCGGGTTGGTCGGGGGATCACAGCACAGGCCGGAGGCGGGGCTGTAGATGGCTGGGTGGCGATGTCGGAGTCAGGTTGCGCCGCGGGCCGGAGAGGGGTGTGGCTGTACCGAAGCTGCCGCGGGGTCGGCCACAGGCGGGGTCGAGCTCAGCGTGGGGGAAAGTCGTCGCCTGAGGAAAAGAGCTAGGCGGCGGTGGATCGGACTGGGTCGACGGCGGGGTGGATCTAAGGTTTCGGCAGTGACAAGTTTGGAGAAGATGATGGCGCGGCGGCTAGGGCTGGGCACGAACGCCGAGAGAGGGAATTTATAGGCGATGCACAGTAAAATCCGACGGCTAGGGTTTCCCATGCGGGTTTGGGTCCGGGTCGGGTTTGGCTCGGGTCCGACCCGACCCGATAAGCTGGGTTTGGTTTGGTTTAACAGGGTTCGTTCAAGTTGGGTCTGGTTCACTCTCCCAATAGTTTTCTTTAAGGCTTAAAACTCATTTCCGGAGTCCAAATAATTCACCGAAAAATACCACATGACCGGTGTTCCATTTTACACCATAAAATATTATTTCCATAATATTTTAACACCAGTTAGCCACAATTAAAATTCTTTAATTCACAATCACCTTCGTTTTAAATTCTAAAAAATACCGAAAAATTCTGGGAAAATTATATTAAAATTTATTCTGAAAATTAGGGTGTTTACAATCTTCCCTCCTTAAAAGGATTGCGTCCTCGCAATCAAAGATTAAGCTACTAAAGAATGAGTTGTTGAAATACAAGGTTGCTTAGTTTACAACTGTCTCCTCAAACAAGTGGGGGTAACGCTGGCGCATACTATCTTCTCGTTCCCAAGTCGATTCGCCAGGAGAATGATGTTTCCAAGCTACTCGGACCAATCTGATTGCCTGTCCCCGCAATATTTTCTCACTGACGTCGAGGATGCCAACTGGTTGTTCTTCATATCTTAAGCTTGGGCCTACCGCAATCTCTGAATGATCGACTACGTGACTTGGGTCGGTCACGTACCTGCGCAGTTGTGAGGCGTGGAATACGTCATGCACTCCCTCTAAGGATGGTGGTAATGCAAGTCGATATGCCACCTCACCAATGCGCTCTAGAATATCGAATGGCCCAATATATCTTGGGCTCAGCTTGCCTCTGCTCCCGAATCTGATAGTACCACGAGTGGGCAAAATCCTCAAGAATACGTGATCTCCTTCTTTGAACTCTAGGGGACGTCTGTGTGTATCTGCCCAATGCTTCTGTCTGTCCTAAGCTGCTCGTAGATGATTCTGAATCTGTTTCACCTTTTTCACTGTCTGCGTTACCAATTCTGGACCCAGTATTTGACGTTCACCAACATCACTCCAACATATAGGCGATTTGCACTTTCTTTCGTATAATGCCTCGAAAGGTGCCATCTGAATACTGGCCTGATAACTGTTGTTGTAGGAGAACTCCACTAAGTGCAAATGGTCTTCCCAAGATCCTCCAAAGTCTAGCATACACGATCGTAACATATCCTCCAAGATCTGAATCGTGCGCTCCGATTGGCCGTCTGTCTGCGGGTGGTACGCTGTGCTGAATTTGAGTCTGGTGCCCAGACTCTCTTGCATGCTTCTCCAGAAATGAGAGGTAAATCTCGAATCTCGATCCGATATAATACTAACAGGTACTCCATGTAATTTGATAATTTGTCGCATATACATGTCGGCTAGTACCTCTGTGGACTGTCCAACTCTAAATGGCAAGAAGTATGCCGATTTAGTGAGTCGATCCACTATCACCCATACTGCATCTCTTCCGCTGGGGCTCCTTGGAAATCCAGTGATAAAATCCATCGTGATATGCTCCCACTTCCATTCTGGTTTAGGAAGCGGCTGTAACATACCCGCGGTCCTCTGATGCTCAGCTTTTACTTGCTGGCATACTAAGCATTTGGCCACAAATCTCGCAATCTCCCTTTTCATTCCATGCCACCAGTAATACTGTCTCAAGTCTCGGTACATCTTGGTTCCTCCTGGGTGGATAGAGTATATAGAGCTATGTGCTTCAGTCATTAACTCCTGTCTCAATTCTCTATTTGGAACATACAGGCGATTTCCAAACCTCAATGTTCCGTCTTCGTGTATGCGAAGTCCTGTCTGCATGCCCGCTTTTGTCCTCTCTTTCAACCTTCTAAATCTAGCATCGGTGGGTAATGCCTCCTTAATCTTCTCCACGAGTGATGACTTAATTTCAAGATTAGCCATCAAGCCATTCTGTCCTGGTAAGACCACCTCTATCTGAAGCTCCTGTAGATCTTTTAATAACTCGGGCTGCATCGTCAAGAAATAAGCCGTAGGCTTCCTACTGAGCGCATCTGCGACGACATTTGCCTTTTCCGGATGATACTGCAGATCTATGTCAAAATCTACCATCAATTCAAGCCAGTGTCTCTGCCTCATGTTTAGCTCCTTCTGAGTATATACATACTTCAGACTCTTGTGATCGGTGAAGATTTCTACCCTTTCCCCATAAAGGTAGTGCCTCCATATCTTCAATACAAAAATAACTGCTGCTAACTCCAGATCGTGTGTCGGGTAGTTCTTCTCGTGAACCTTCAACTGTCTCGATGCATAAGCAATGACTTTGCCGTGTAGCATCAAAATACATCCCAATCCACTGCCTGATGCATCACTGTAAACAACAAAACCTCCTGACCCTGAAGGAAGAGTCAAGACAGGTACCGTTGTTAATCTTCTCTTCAATTCTTCGAAGGCCTTCTGGCAGTCTTCTGTCCATATAAACTCCTGATCTTTACGTGTCAGCTTCGTCATCGGTTCTGCAATCCTTGAGAAATTTTCTACAAACCTTCGGTAATATCCCGCAAGTCCGAGAAAAATTCTCACCTCTGCAACTGAGGTGGGTGTAGGCCAAGTCTCTATTGCCGCAACTTTCTCTGGATCCACTGAAAGTCCTTCTCCTGAGATGATATATCCCAAGAAAGGTACTTTGTCCATACAGAACTCACACTTACTGAGCTTGGCGTATAACATCTCCTGCCTCAAGGTCTCTAACACGATCCTGAGATGTTCCTCGTACTCTTCATGATTCTTGGAATATATGAGAATGTCATTAATGAACACCACCACGAATTTATCCAAGAACTGATGAAAGACCCTGTTCATAAAACTCATAAATACTGCTGGCGCATTGGTTAAACCAAACGGCATCACCAAGAACTCATAATGTCCATACTTGGTCCTGAAAGCTGTCTTCGGTATGTCTTCCTTCCTTACTTTGATCTGATGATAGCCGGATCGAAGGTCAATCTTCGAGAATACCCTTGTGCCACTCAATTGATCAAATAGGTCATCAATGCGTGGCAAGAGATACTTGTTCTTGATAGTCACAGCATTCAGTGCCCTGTAGTCGATGCATAACCGTACTGTTCCATCCTTCTTTGGCACAAATAATATGAGTGCTCCCCAAGGTGAAACACTGGGCCGAATGAAACCCTTCTCCAGAAGATCATCCACCTGTTCTTTCAACTCTACTAACTCCTTGGGTGCTAGCCGATATACCGATGAAGTGATAGGCTCTGCTCCTGGAGTTAAGTCTATTGTGAATTCTATTTCCCGATCAGGTGGTAAACCTGGAAGATCATCAGGAAATACATCCACAAACTCAGATATGACTCTTGGGTAACCTGTATCTCCTTCTACAGATAGTATCCTAAGAGTAGGCTGAACTCCTTGCTCTACTGCTCCTCGAAGAAACTCGAATTCTGGATGTCCAGGAGGTCTAAATATAACCTTTCCCAGCCGACAATCAAGAGTCGCATGGTACTGACTTAACCAGTCCATACCAAGTACGACATCATAGTCAGGCATAGAAAAGATCCGAAATTGAGCTCGCATTTCTCTGCCACAAACTACTACAGAACATGATCTGCAAACGTCACTAACCGGAATAATTCTACCTCCCGTAAGAATCCTCTTCATCTTCGGAAGGGGTGCAGTAGCTACTCTATGGGTGGCAATAAAGCTAGCTGCTATAAATGAATGCGATGCTCCAGAATCAAATAATGCTACAGCTGGTAATGAATCTACTAAAATAGTACCTGCGATGACCTCGCCTGCTGTAGCCTCCTGCTCAACAACTAAGGTGAATGCCTGGCCTCGACCTTGAGCTGGTCCTCTCTGCTGCTGCTGTTGCTGAAATAGGGCTGCCTGCGGTGCCAGTGGTGGTCTCTGCTGGTAGCCTCCTGTAGCTGGTGGTCTGACTCCTCCAGCTCCTGTCTGCTGTACTCCTACTGCTCCTGTAGCTGGTCGTGGTGCAGGTAAAGCTAGTCTCTGTGCTCCGTCTCTGCGTTCAGAACAGTCCCTAGAAAAGTGCTGGTTGGATCCGCAGCTCAGACATAGTCCCAACTTACGTCTGCATTCCTTCTCAATGTGTCCTACTTTGTCGCAGTGGTGACAAGTAGGAAGAGGTCTATCCCTGTGTGCTGCTCTCTCCGGTATACTCCTCTGGAATCTTTTCGCAGAATCTCCTGGTGCTGTCTTGGATGGTGCGGATGAGTTTGGCCTCTTCAGATTCGATTCCCTTCTAGTGACGCGCTCCATGCGTCGTGCTGTTGTAAGGACCTCAGTATAAGATGTAGGTGCGACTGAGCCAATTAATCTCTGAAGCTCGAACTTCAGTCCATCAAAGAACTTTTCAGCTTTTTCTTCCTCTGTCGAGATCAATGTCGGAGCGAAGCAACTTAGGCGTATAAACTCCGCGTTGCATTCCTCCACTGTCATACTGCCTTGGATGAGGCGGTTGAACTTGTCTCTGAGCTCTGATCGTGCAACTGCCGAAATGTACATCTCTTGGAAGAGTCTGGAGAACTCTTCCCATGTGACTCGGTCCTGTCCGAGCCTTCTTTCTTTCGCTAGCCACCAGTGATGCGCATTATCAGTTAACTGCATTCTGACTGCAGTCATCCACTTCTCTCTCGGGAGTTCAGCGGCTTCCAACTGATGCTGTATGTTTGTGAGCCATTCATGAACTTCCGTTGGCCCCTCTTTGCCAGAAAATGTACGAGGCTTGAGATGACGGAAATCGGTGATAGATCCCGTCGCTGTTCGCCTCGTTGGTGGATTTGCTCCAATGCGGATACCAGGCTGGTCTTCAGATACTCTGGCGTTGGGCCTCTTGCTGAATCTGCTGCTGGGCCTGCATCATGGCATACATCATCTGGAACATCTGTTGCCCGTCCATGGCTTGTCTTAGCGGGAAAACTGGCATCTGGGGAGGGAACTGTGGTGGAGGTGGGATGTCATCTCTCCGGAACCTTGGACTAGGCTGACCGGTTTGATCGCTCTGCGATGCTTGTCCTCCATTCCCTGGGGTCACTCCGTCTGTATAAGTAACCACAGCGTGGCGTGGCGTGTCCATAGGAATCTCATCTCCGTTCCTGGGATCCATTTCTCTGCAATCAAAAGATAAACTGTAAGAACGCTCAGAGGATTCAAACAAGATACAAATCAAGTGACCATTTCGAGTTCGGTATTGAGTTCAATAAGAGGTTAAATGATGGATGAGATCCTACAACTTATCCTATTCTTAGGGCAGGCTGGTTCGGTCCCTAAGTTGAAACCGAATAATTTAGTCGTAGACCTGCATGGGCCACCACAAAAACCATGTCACGCCCCAGTCCCATAATACCGAGGGACCAGACCCGTGTCAATGGCCAGCAGCACGCACCGATGGACAAACCCAATTTAATGGATCCACCAGGGCATACTTAAGCTGTAAAATAATAAGTCTACGACAATCATGACACAACTAATCTCATCCACACAAGGTATAAAATATGATCCACAGAGTAAATAAAAAAATATAAATCATCAACCAGTCTCAACAAAGTACTTCGGGGAATCAACCCGATAAATATCTAATACATTGGTTCAACAGAACAGAAAGTAAATGACTGAAATAAATAATAAATACTGAGCATGAAACATGGATGCTCAGGAGAAGTCCTCGGCTAACACCTCGTCCTCGGATGGCGGTACAACTCCTGGTTCAGCTCCTGCTCCGATCCCGTAAACCTCGGGATAGATCTCGTCCTCAAATCCTGGGGTCATAATCCAGATCCAGGTCCTCAGGGGACATAGCAAGGTACAAGAAAGCTCAAGCCAAAATAAATGCAGTGCAGAAAATAAATAGAATAAGTAGGGCAAGTAAGTAACCATCTAAGTGAAAATGCAAGTGAGAGCAGCACGAGTACTCAGGCTGGGCCACTACAAGCTCTGTGTCGGGGAGCCGGTAGTGGTAATAACCAGTAGTGGGTCTAGCTCTGCTCCGAGAGTCTATGACCTCTCAATAATAGTGGATGTATATATATATGGAACAGCCTGTAGCCTGTGTGTCTCTCCCCACCCAATGTAACCACGCATATCATGACCACAACGTCTCATGTCCATGTCAAGCGGGATCATAGCTAATGCAACCAGTCATACTATATCTATGAATATAATGTCCATGTCATGCATCCTATACAGAACCACCACGAATATCTCGGGAAAATCCTGTCTCATGAATAGTGTCAAGTATCCTGGGTCATAATGTACTTGGTAAGACAAGTACGAGAATATAAAGTGTCACGTATGTCCATCTCTAGATGACAGTACCCAACACTGCGTACAGTGTTGGCACCCGACTGATAATCGGATGCTAAGTACGTCACACGGTCCTAGGTTGATCATGCACAGAAATATATTAAAGCAAGAAAATATATATAAAGACTGCAAAGTTTGGCAATGTACACTTGCCTGATGTCCGAATATCAACAACTGTCCCTGTATCGGTGGATCCGGTAGGTACTACTCCAAAAGCTGTAATAAATATCACCAATAGTCTCAGAAGATGTCAAACTGCTAGAAATGCCTGTCCTTACGTCCAATTTGGACACAGGGGCAAAAAGGTCATTTCCGGGCCAAAGCGGGGTCCACACGTGGACCACTTTGCACCGGAAAGCGTGTCAGGGTCAAAGGTCTCCAAATTCCTCAAACTCAGTGTCTACAAGTCAGGAACGATGATATGAACCCAACGGAACTTTCAAAATTGAATTTCGATGAGCCGATCACAAAATTGCCCGTCAAGTGGAGCCTGTGGGGCCCACGATACGCAATTTTGTCAACGTTCTCAGAATCGGACCAAACTTGGGTCACAGGACCAGCGTATGGCTACGAGTCCGATGGCACAAGTTTTGTCTCGATCCGACGTGTGTACACAAAGTTACAGCGTGTTCCAGAAAAGTCAGATACGGGATGTTGTTCGCGGATACGCGTTGATTCCGGGGTGCACGCACCTCCGAATCAGCTTCTGCGAAATCCCACACGATCGTATCAACGTCGCGCACGTATCTGTGAAGACCGCATGTGACCAAGTTATCCCGTTTGGCGGGGCGCACTCAGTTCCGGGGTAAAATATGGCATCGTTTTTCCTATTTTTGGATCGCGGTGTACGATCACCACAGGACGCGATGCACCGAGCGAGTTGCACGGGCACCGAGAGGGTTATACAGTCTTCGCATAGAAACTGACGGTAACTAAAACGGAGCTACGATGAGGGAGAGAATGGTACCTGAATAGGGCTCCGTGAATCTGACTTTTCACGTGTCCGAGAGATCCTTGACGCGGGCTGTGTCCTGGTCGTGCCTGCTGTGTCCCGGTTCAGAGGGTGGCCGTGTCCGCTGAGTCAGAGCTAGGGCAGTGGGCGGCCGGCTTAAGGCTTAGCGGTGGTTGGCGAGGCGAGCGGCGTATGACGGCGGCAGGGCGTTCGAACACGGGGACGGGGCAGCGGATATGGGGCGGAGAACGGTGCTGGACAGCCGGGTTGGTCGGGGGATCACAGCATAGGCCGAAGGTGGGGCTGTAGATGGCTGGGTGGCGATGCCGGAGTCGGGTTGTGCCGCGGGCCGGAGAGGGGTGTGGCTGTACCGAAGCTGCCGCGGGGTCGGCCACAGGCGGGGTCGAGCTCAGCGTGGGGGAAAGTCGTCGCCTGAGGAGAAGAGCTAGGCGGCGACGGATCGGACTGGGTCAACGGCGGGGTGGATCTAGGGTTTCGGCAGTGACAAGTTTGGGAGAAGATGACGGCGCAGCGGCTAGGGCTGGGCACGAACGTCGAGAGAGGGAATTTATAGGCGATGCACAGTAAAATCCGACGGCTAGGGTTTCCCATGCGGGTTTGGGTCCGGGTCGGGTTTGGCTCGGATCTGACCCGACCCGATAAGCTGGGTTTGGTTTGGTTTAAAAGGGTTGGTTCAACTTGGGTCTGGTTCACTCTCCCAATAGTTTTCTTTAAGGCTTAAAACTCGTTTCCGGAGTCCAAATAATTCACCAAAAAATACCACATGACCGGTGTTCCATTTTACACCATAAAATATTATTTCCATAATATTTTAACACTAGTTAGCCACAATTAAAATTCTTTAATTCACAATCACCTTCGTTTTAAATTCTAGAAAATACCGAAATTTTTTGGGAAAATTATATTAAAATTTATTCTGAAAATTAGGGTGTTTACATAGGGTTTACATCTATGGAAGAAGTAGATGAAAGAAGAGAAGATGGGTGAAGAACTTACTTGAAATGGAGAAAATTGGAAGAAGGAAGAAGAAGAGAATGGAGAGAAGAGTGAAGAAGAAGAAGAATGGAATGAAAGGTTAGGGGGGTTCGGCCAAGTGGGGAATTAGGGTTGGGGGGGGGCATGTACATAAAAATAGGGTTTACATTATAACACAATGACTAAAATGCCCTCCACGAATACATCCAAACTAGGGTTTAGGTTTAGGGTTTCCTTAAACCATTCTAACTAATCCAAAATACTCCAATTATCTAATTAAAAAAATATAATAACTATTCTAAACCAATAAATAAGTCTGACAAGGGTGTTGGTTGGGTCTGACATGGGTCCACTAGGGTCTGACATGGGTCCAGACAAGCCAAAACCCTAAAAAAATTAATAAAAATAAATACAACCACTAATTAAATATAAATACAATTATCTATGATCAATACACAATTTATTAAATTAAAAAAAAAAGAAAACCCTATTTTCTAGAATTGGGTAGTGACATCTTGATACGATGGTTACACGGATTGGTATATCCGGATCTCGTCATGATATGTTATTTCTTGGTATATGGTGTATCTTGTGCAAGCCTTATTTCATTATTTATCTTGTACATATACAGACATTGATTCTCGGAAAGAGTCGCTATCTTCATGAAGAATCCCGTGCCATAGCATACCATGGTTGGATCCACTATACCAGTCGGAGTTGGGGAGTATGTAGTATAGATATGTGATCATACCCATATTGTATCATATCTTGTTCTTGAATAGTATTAATCATACACCGCACGTATGATTAGCCAGGCCATAAATCTTGTATCAAGTTCCCAAGTCGATCACATGTTAGAGCTAGTACTCACACACTTAGTCATTAGTATTCTTGTTCATTGTCATATTATTCATTCTTATATTTACTTCAAGTTTTTCTTTATTGTATATCTCTCTTATATCTATTGTTGCATCTTATATATTCATATATATTTATTGTTACATAGTTTATATCATTGATTAAAACTGATGTTAGAGATGTACTCTGCTCCTTTTCTGACTGGATATATTTTTTCCAGATGATACTGAGGAGTGGTACCCTACACATTACGGGCCTCAGGATGTTGTGGGCTTAGAGTCAGAGACCCTGGTTCAGGAGGGACTTATCCCGACTGAGACAGATGACCCGGGACTTGTAGCTTCTTAGTATTCTTTTTTACTGGATTTGTCTCCAGCTTATTGTTTAGTATTTCTTCAGACTCATTGATGTTATTATTTTAGACTCATGAGTGTATTGTGACTATTCTATTCTTTATCAAATTCGTGCTCATTTTTATCTTAGATATGTGATTGAGAATATTGATATTGTTGGTGGCTCATTATATTGTTAGATAGATTACCCAAACAATGTTCTATCGCCGATTCTGCGACGTAGACTAGGCGTTGTTTCCGATTTGTACCCTTATACCGGGTGCGGATCATGACACATTTTTAGTGGTGGTCCATGCAGGTCTTCGAGGTCACAATTAGTACGATTCGTAGTGGTGCTCTGAATTGAGTGATATTACAATCCTGTTTCAGGATATAGGATATAGGCTATAGGCTGAGAATACTCAATCACATTTAGGAAAAACTCTTTTGATTCAATTCAACTGTTCTTCCTTGATATTGATATTTGATTTTTAAACTGTCCTTTCTTTGAGTGTATTATATCATGTGCCATATTGATTCCATTCCAGCTTTAGCTTTATTTGATAGTGGTGCTTTCCATAGTTTTGTATCTGTTTCTTTTGCTCTGAAGCATGGTTTGGTAGCTGAGTCTTTGCTTAGGACTTGCAATATCATGACCGGGGGGAGGCATTATCCTGGTTAATGATATTTGCAAGGATCGGAGAGTTACTCTGGGAGGCTGGGAGTTAAGTGCGTGTCTACTTGTAATTCTACTTCCGATCTACGATATTGTACTCGGGATGGATTGGTTGAGTAGGCACCATGCTAGTATAGATTGTAGAGGAGGTAGAGTTTTGTTTGGTTCGCCAGGAGAGCCAGAGTTCGAGTTTGCTAGAAGAGCTGCAGAGCAGGGAGAAGGCTTTATCTACGGAGCTATGGTGGAAGACAATGAATGCCATATCCTTTGATAGCAGTGTTCTTGGATGTGTTTCCAGAGGAATTGCCAGGATTGCCGCAGATCGAGATATTGAATTCTCTATAGACTTGGTGCCAGGTGCAGAACCAATTTCATAACATGTCTATAGAGTAAACAACAATGAGCTGGTCGAGATGAAGAAGCAGGCGGACGAATTGCAGGATAAAGGGTTTATCAGATCGAGTTCTTCACCGTGGGAAGTCCTGGTATTGCTTGTACCGAAGAAGGATGGATCAGTGCATATGTGCATTGATTACAGGGCATTGAATAATCTCACTATCAAGAATAAGTACCATTTGCCACGGATTGATGATTATTTAATTATTATTAGAATAATCTCAACTAGCTAAGGGTAGGACCTTTCACTATTTTAGAGAGGGTTGGTGCAGTTGCTTATAGACTAGACTTGCCACCTGCATTGGAGGGGGTGCACAATGTATTTTACGTGTCACAGTTGAGACGGTACGTGGCAGATCCTAGTCATGTGTTGGATCACTCGGAGATATAGGTGGGCCCTACCCTTAGCTATCCAGAGCAAACAGTTAAGATTCTGGATCGGAGAGAGAAAGTGTTGAGGAACCAGACTATTTCTTTGGTATACGTCGCATGGAGGCATCACTCTCCGGAGGAGTCTACTTGGGAGAGAGAGGATAAAATGTGAGAGCGTTATCCATATTGGTTTGTGCCTTGAGGTATATTATTTTTTTGTTCTATTATGTTCTTTGTTATGTTCTGTTATTTTCTGGGGGTTGTTTTCGTCTTTGAATTTCGAGGACAAAATTATTTTAAGGAGGGTAGACTTGTCACTTCCATATTTTCTAGGAAATGATATTTTAGTGTTTTCATAATTAATTAAATATTGTGCATGTCGTATAATTATTTATTATATTATTTAATTATTATTAGATATTAGTTTATTGTTTTGGACTTGTGTTAGTGGACCTAACTAGTTTAGTTTAGACTCATGGACCAACATGTATTAATTGTTAGAATTGAGCCAAACTAGAAATAGGAGGATGATTAATTTAATTAAACCATTAGACTAGAACCTTCCCTCCTTAATTATTTCTTCTTGAGAGGTCCCAAGGGGTATAATGGACATTATATAGTGGCTTAAGGAAGGGGCAAGGGGGCGGCCTATTAAAAGAGGGAGAAAAAGTTTCTCTCTCCTCTTTTCATTTGAAATCTAGATCTAGAATTTCCCTCAACCAAATTTTCCATTCCTACATTATTTTCCAACCAAATTTTATTCCAATTTCTTTCCAAATCACCATTGGAGACTAGTGGATCAAGGATCTAGAAGGAGAAAGCAAGGATCTACAAAGAGGAGTAATGATCTACAAGTTGGAGGCCAATTTTATCACATTTGGAGGTTGCATTGGGAATCCATCTCCCAATAGGTATAATTCAGTTTTTCTCCTTTATTTAGGTTCTAAATCTGAGATTTAATCATGATGAATCAACCCATATGCATAGGCTACCCATAGGATTTGGAATTGAGTTCATAGGAGGTCTATTGAGAAAGTTATAGTACTTTTTGTGTCAATTTTGGAGGAATTCTGAGATTGACACTTCTTGTGTTTGTCAATTGGTCCTATAGATCAAATTGGCATGCATTTGTGTGTTTGTGTCTAGTGTCGTGTCCATAATTGGGTACGTGTAGGTCGTATCCCAATAATTTGGTGATACGTATTGATTTGGGGTTTTTTTCTTCGACACGGGACTTTGTGCATGTCATATTTTGACACGGACACATAGTTATGTGTTTGACTCTTCGTATTGTTTATAAATAATATATTAAACTTGCTCGGGTCCTTTGGGGTACGATTGGTTGTGTGGTGGACTCGTGTCACAAGCGTATCATAGATCTAGTATGATTCGGGTGCTATACACTCCACGTGTTGGTTGCATTTCATTCCTAGATCTAATTCCTATTGTTCTTAGTCATTTATAATAAATGTATATATATATATGTATGTATGTATATATATTAATACAATATATATATATATATATATATATATATATATATATATATATATATATATATATATATATATATATATATATGTGTGTGTGTGTGTGTGTGTGTGTGTGTGTGTGTGTGTGTGTGTGTATCATATATCTATATACCTATGTGTTATATATATGTATATAGATATATGATACACTAACACATATAAGTATATATATATATATATATATATATATATATATATATATATATATATATATATATATATATATATATATATATATATATATATATATATATATATATGAGATGTTATGAATATATATAGGAGATACTATATCTATAGCTATGTGTGTATGTTTATATCTATCTATATGTATATAATTGTGGATGTGTATATATATATATATGGATGAGAATGTATATATATAAATATATAGTTAATACATATAAGTGTATATATATGTGTGTGTTGTTGTATAAGAGTGGGGGGCTCGACACCAAGCAGCAGCAGAAATAGCGACAGCCGCAGCAGCAGAAATAGCGACAGCAGCACCAAACAGCAGCAGCAGCAGAAATAGAGACAGCAGCAGCAGCAGCAGGAATAGCGACAGCAGCAGCAAAACAGTGACAACAACAGCAGCAATAGCGTCAGCAGCAGCAAATGCAAGATCAAGGGAGCAGCAGCGTGTATCGGGGAGGGCTAGCAAGTTGTAAGTTAGCTAGTTGGGTTAGTAGTATATGCATTATCAGTATAATAGTTAGTTAGTTGTGGGTTATAGTTGGTAACATACATATATCTATGTATGGTGAGGTATTAGTAAGTATCTATATGTATGATAAGGTATTAGTTAGATTCTAAACTATATATATCTTATAAAGTATTGTATTGTAGTTAGTATGTTATATTTAGTAGCTAATTGATTAGCATATATTTAAGTTGAGTATTAGCTACAAATGAGGATTTGATAATTACCTTGAGATACCAAGGTAAGTGCCAAGGTATTGAGGATACCCAAGGTATTGGGTTTAGGTATCAAGTTGGGGGTTTAGTGGTGCGATATCGAGTTGGTTCAGAGCCAAGGTATCCACATAGCATTTGGTAGTTAGGATTAGTATACATATATTGTTTGAATGTGCATATATGGTATTTCATATCTCTTGTTTGCGTATCTTGCGATACGGTATCTTAGTATCCTAGATTTAGCTTGTATGACCTAGATTCTTAGTGTATGAACCTAACATCTTTGAGTTAGACTCATACAAACCTAGAAATAGGTAGTTTGACCAAGTTTGATCGGTTTGACTTAGAGTTAACCTAGTTTGACTATTTTGACTTAGAAGTGACTTTACGACCTAGAAGTTGACTAGTTTAACTTATTTCTTTCCGAAATATTGTATTGATATTGTATTCCCTATCTAGGTCTTCGAGGCACCGTATCAGACATCTGTGAGACTATTCATCGGACTTCAGGCGAGTACATTCTTTGATAGTTTCTCATTTATGATATCCTCTATGTTCATTGTATTTAGTGTAGATATCTATATTTTCTTGTGTCACGACCCGCACCCGAAAAATCGGGCATGAGTCGTGGGTACGTCCAGCCTACGCTGCAAAATCTAATATCTCATTTATGATATCCTAGATTTAGCTTGTATGACCTAGATTCTTAGTGTATGAACCTAACATCTTTGACTTAGACTTATACAAACCTAGAAATAGGTAGTTTGACCAAGTTTGATCGGTTTAACTTAGAGTTAACCTAGTTTGACTATTTTGACTTAGAATTGACTTTACGACCTAGAAGTTGACTAGTTTAACTTATTTCTTTCTGAAACCTTGTCTTGATGTTGTATTCCCTGTTTAGGTCTTCAAGGCACCGTATCAGACATCTGCGAGACTATTCATCGGACTTCAGGCGAGTACATTCTCTGATAGTTTCTCATTTATGATATCTTCTATGTTTATTGTATTTAGTGTAGATATCCATGTTTCCTTGACACGATGGTTACACGGATTGGTATATTCGGATCTCGTCATGAGATGTTATTCCTTGGTATATGGTGTATCTTGTGCAAGCCTTGTTTTATTGTTTATCTTGTACATGTACAAACACTGATTCTCGGGAAGAGTCGCTATCTTTTTGGAGAATCTCGTGCCATAGCGTACCATGGTTGGATCCACTATACCAGTCGGGGTTGGGGAGTATGTAGTGTAGATATATGATCTTACCCATCTTGTATCATGTCTTGTTCTTTAATAGTGTTAATCATACACCGCACGTATGTCACGACCCGCACCCGAAAATCGGGCATGAGCCGTGGGTACGTCCAGCCTACGCCGCAGAATCGGCGGTAGAACGCTGTAAAGGTCCGTTCTAGGTCATCCATATCTATCTATATCTCACTGAAAAATCCGGCATGACCTCTCCAAAAGGAGGGCAAAACCACGCAATATATATATCAAATAATCTTCTCCCGAAGGAGGGCAACCACGCAATATATATATGAATCTCAATCACAAAATCTAGGGGAAGAAATAAGCAAGATATGATATAAACAAAGAAAACCAGAACCAAGAGAGCAAGACAATCCAAAATGATACAGTCCAAGTCTAAAAGCTACAACATCTCACAGAAGCACAAAAGAATAAGTACAGTCATCCAAAATACAACCACTGGAAAAACCCAGGAAACCCACCTAGCTAACTAGGGTGCTATAGGCGTCTCCTCGGCGCACTCCTCCTCGGGTTCACAACAGTCGTCAACACCAGGCCCGTAGAACGTAGGGCAATAGTCCTCAGGATCCTCTGGAAAAAATATGCCCAGTCAGGACTGGAGCGAAGTACATAACTCTGAAAGCAACTCCAAATGCATGGTAAGGTGTATATGACGAGCAATAGAAAAGTAATCAAGATGCACAGGAAATAAATATATGCTGGAGCACAATAAGTAGCTGCAATGTAAACTGGAGAACAATACAAGTAGTGGAAAAGTAACTGCAGGTGAGAAACATGAATACTAGCTAAGTGCCTTGAGCACAAGTTCGTTATATGATCGGCTTAGGTTGCACATGAAGAACACTACGATAACTCCGTTATGCGTGAGTTGCATAACCGACATACACATGAATACTGTTTGGCTTTGATCATATAACCAACTCACTACTCCCCTCCCCCACTAATACCATTGGATCCAACCACAACACGCTACGTACATGATAATAGCTCGCGCACACGAAGGCGAGAGCACAAGAAGCACATGATAGCACATGATAATCAATACCCGAAGCACATGATGAAATACACGTGATAGAGTACCCGCTGAACACGGTAAGGGGGATAGCACCTCATGACGGGATCCACTAGTACCAGCTCGTGTAATAAAGTGTCAGAATCAAGTATTACAGTTCTAGAACAGGTGATATAAACGCTATCATGAAATGGAAACTATCAGAGGTAGGTACTCGCCTGATGTCCTGAGCAACTGATGAGGATCGAGGTCCGGACCGGTATCGCAGGGACCTAATGCGAAAAGCAAGGATTAAACAGGGTTCTAAGCATTTAAATTGATATAAAATAATTAAAAACAGGCTTCTAGGGCTATTCTAGGTCGAACGGGTCAAACCGGTGAAAATCGGGTCAAAAAGTCAACCCGGGGTCCAAAAAGTCAACTCTAGGTCAAAACTAGGTCAAACGTTGACTTTTACGGTCAACGAGGACAAATATGGTCAAAGCTAGGTCAAACTAGGGTGCCCCTGAAATTCTAGGTCAAACCGAGCTCATTAAGCTACTAAACTCACAAACTCGCCTAATCGAGATACCGGGATACCCTCGGTATCCGATACCTCGCCCTAGGCCACGCACCCCGCCTAAACCCGCTAAAACCTATGCTAGCATGCGTAATTATATATATATAAACATATAAAAATCATTCCCAAGCATTTCCTAGGCTAATGCTCAAATACCCCGCTCGAAACTCAATACCTTGAATATCTCAAGGTATCGAGATACCTCGGTATCTCAAGGTATTGAAGTTTCGCCCTAAGGCCCTCTAACTAGCTGCCTAGCTATTAATTATATACCTAGTTATTAATCTAGGCTAGGTAATATAGATACCTACTATATTTATATATATCTAAGTATGTATATACCTATGTATATAGATATCCACACACATTTACCCGATATCCATTACCTTACCTAATCATAACATATATATATACATATTACCTATCAAGATATCTATATATATATAACTAACTATAGATATATAGATATCTATCTCCTAGATAGATAAAACTACCTATCTACCTATCTACCTATCTAGTATCTATCTATCTATCTAAATACCTAGCTATCTATCTATCAATATCTATCTATCAATATAATTATCCATAACTTATCTATCTAACATATACTCTAACTATTATCTATTACCTAACACCCCTCGCTAACACCCCTCGCTACTAGCCTTGCCAACGCGCTGCTGCTGCTGGCTCTACATGCTGATGATGCTGCTGCTGGCTGCTGCTCCTCTATGCTACTGCTGCTGCTCCTCTATGCTACTGCTGCTGCTGATTCTGCTGCTGCTGTGCTGCTGCTGCAGTGCAGCAGCAGCTGCAGCCACTGTTTGCTGTCCTCCCCCCCCTTTTCCTCTCACATACACACACACACACACACCCATATATATATATATACATATATATATCACTATCTATATATATATATATACATACATATATATCTATATATCTATAACTAGATATCTATATATATATACACTCATCTACACACTCTAACACACACACTAACACACTCACACACTAATACACACACACATAAATATATATACATATCTACATATATATATACACTCAAAATATATATATACACACACTCTAAACTATATATATATCTACACACACTCTCAACTATATATATATACATACACCTATATATATATACATACACACACAAGCACACTTACACATATACATATATATATATACACATAGACATATACATATACAAGTACATAAATATAAATACACTCATAATATATAAATATATATACATAAACAAACATACATATATATATAAATATATATATATATATATACACATATCAAAACAACACAACCACGCACACAACACTCAAACCACACGCCCTACTCACGCCCAACAACCCCGACACTCACCAATACCCTAAAATATATAAAATATAGCCCGAAAACTCTAGCACACACTCCCCGATACTAACCCAACGCGCGCACAAAGCCGAAACGAGGAAACCAAGTCGAAATGGCCGTTCGGTCATTTCGACGAACACGTGGTGCGCGGCTCGGAAAACCTCCTGAAACGCACACCAAACGAACTCGGAATCGGCCCAAAATTTACCCACGCGCTCTACACGATGTCTAGATCCTAGAAAATGCGCTCCCATGTCGATTCTAGGCCCGTGGCGGAAACGCACACAAACTTAGAATCGGCGACGACGAAAAGCCCCAATTTCGCCCGAAACGCCCGTTTCTCCGCGACACGGCTTCCCGTGTCCGAACGGAGACACGCACTCACCCTCTAGACACCCGACAACGTCTACCTAGGTCCATCTAACCTAGGGCATCACCCAAAATTGGGCCAAATTCGGGTTCCACCCGAATTCGACACAAAACCTAATGTCAAAGTCTCTAAACTCACCCAAACTAGTTCCAACTTCCTCCTACGGGTAGGGTTAGGGTCTAGGAGGGTTCTACAACACTAATTACACTACACAAAAATAATTAGGAAGAGGAAAGTTAGGTTTTACCTCTTGGGAGTTGGAATCCCAAGGCCAAAGTCCCAAATTCCCTCCAAATCAACTCCCTCAAGCTCCAAGCTTCCAAATCTAACTCCCACACTAGATCTAGGCTCCTCACACCTAGGTTAGAGAAAATGTAAGGTTAGGGTTAGCTTAAGGAAGAAGGAATGAAGAAGAAAGAAGAAAAATGGAAGAAAACTCACTTGGAGAAAGAAGGAAGAAGAAAGGAGAAGTGGAGAAGAAGAAGGAATGAAGAAGAAGAAGTAAATGAAGAGGAGGGGGCTGCTGCTGGTTTTACACGGTTGGGGTAGGTAGGGGCCGGCCACATGTAGAAAAGGGGATTCCACTAAGTTACCAAATTCCCAAAACGCCCCTATTCACTCGGTTTTGGGTTCCGGGTCTCCAAATGCACTCAAACTAGCTCCAAATCTCTCCAACTAACCTCCTAAAAATAAAATAATAAATCTAAGCCCCAAAATAATTCTCACAAGGGTGTGGGCTGGGTCGGACATGGGTCCACTAGGGTCGGACATGGGTCCAGGCTAGCCAAAACCCTAAAACAATCAAAATAAAAATAACACAAGCACTAATAAATATAAATATAAATAATTAAATATAATACACTATTTATCAAATAAAAAAAAAATATAACCCTATTTTCTAGAATTGGGTAGTGACAACGTATGATTAGCCAGGCCATAAATCTTGTATCAAGTTCCCAAGCCGATCACATATTAAAGCTAGTACTCACACACTTAGTCATTAGTATTCTTGTTCATTGTCATATTGTTCATTCTTGTATTTACTTTAAGTATTTCTTTATTGTTTATCTCTCTTGTATCTATTGTTGCATCTTGTATATTCACATCTATTTACTGTTATACAGTTTATATCATTGATTAGAACTGCCGTAAGAGATGTACTCTGCTCCTTTCCCGACTGGATATTTTTTTTCTATATGACACTAAGGATTGGTACCCTACACATTACGGGCCTCAGGATGTTGTGGGCTTAGAGTCAGAGACCCTGAATTAGGAGGGACTTATCCCGACTGAGACAGATGACCCGGGACTTGTAGCTTCTTAGTATTATTTTGTACTGGATTTGTCTCCAGCTTATTGTTTAGTATTTTTTCAGACTCATTGATGTTATTATTTTAGAATCATGAGTGTATTGTGACTATTCTATTCTTTATCATATTCGTGCTCATTTTCATCTTAGATCTGTGATTGAGAATATTGATATTGTTGGTGGCTCATTATATTATTAGATAAATTACCCAAACAGCGTTCTATCGCCGATTCTGTGGCGTAGGCTGGGCGTTGTTCCTGACTTGTACCCTTACACTGGGTGCGGGTCGTGACAGACAGTGACTCAACTCGAGTGCATATGCCTGCATACCATACACATTGGCACACACACTTATACCATGGTCCTAAATACTCCATCCCTAAGCCTGCTACTCACTCCAGTCAGTGCACAAGTCAAACACCCTTAATACATCTGTGTAATTCTTCAATTTCATTGCAAACTGAACTGGGAATCCCCTCTTTAACAGTTGTTAACCGCACAAAAAATCCAAGATGGCACAAACCTAAGTCTAAGTCTCTCCCTTGCCACAAGTACCAACATATTTATTGCTTTGTATGAACATTTACCCGAGCTCTTCCCCCAGTCCAACAAGCTTGCCTCAAGGCTATGTGTACCCAGATCACTACCACTGTTGCTACTGTTTGTAAACATGCAACAACTTACTGCCTGGGACTACACCTTGCACTGCACACTTGGCAGTAGCTTGCAACCCCTTAGATGCCACTGTGTGTATTCAGACCACACACAGTTCTGGGTACACCTACTGTGATTCCAAGTGTCACAACCTCCCCAACACTTCAATTTCCACCATACACCAAATACTAACCACTCTGCAAAGCAACAACATCAACCACCTATCCAGTCACAAGCCAACCTAGATCTACACACACACACACACACACACACACACACACACACACACACATATATATATATATATATATATATATATATATATATATATATATATTAGTAGTCAAATCATCAAACACCTTGTGTACCATGCCAAGATACTCATAATATGACATGATACAACCTCACCCAAAGCACCAAAACTTCCAATAACTAACAAACACAAATAATACATATCAAAAACATTATAATACAACTAAAGTAATTAGTCCTAATAAAATTTATAGAGTAATTACACCAACATGCACAAATACGCCAAAATGAACCACCGTATCCTAACATATCACAAAGTATTATGATACACCCTATTCGTATTCAATTGTGGAAACGTAGCTAGCCTCTCAAACTCAATCTAAGTCTAATTATATCTAATTGGCCTAATAACAAACACTTAGTGCTCAAATCTTGGAATTTCCTCAAATTGGGCAAAAAACTTACTATAGAAGTCACAATAAGGGTCAATTAAACCTAGTTCTTGTTTCTATGGGTAGCCATAAGCCATGAAAAGGTTCCTAATGGTCAAATACATGAATTAGAGTCTAAATTATAGGAGAATTCAGAATTATACCTATTGGGAGATGGATTCCCAATAAATTATTCAAATTGATACAATTAGGACACAAGCTCCTAGCCAACTCCTCCTTCTCCAAGTGCTCCTTGCAATCCAAACTCCAATACTCCTTGGATGATGAAAATGAGAGTAATTTAGGGTGAATTGGTGGAGGAATGAATGTAATTGGGGAATACCACAATTGGGGATCTAAAATTGAGTGAATTAATGAAGTGGAGAGAGAGAGAGAGAGAGAGAAAGAGAGAGAGAGAGAGACCCCTTAAGTGGCTGACCCCCTCTTGCTCCTCCTCCAAGCAATTCACAATGTCAATAATGCCCCCACTAGCTAGTTATGAGGTATTAATTAAGAGGGCTATATTAGAAAACTTCTAATTCTAATGAAAACTAATTCTAATATTCTATTTAACTAAGGGAATAGTTTAATTGTGTCAATTGGGTCAAGTCCAAATGTTGGGCTCAATGTATCATAACTAGTCCTATTGGATCCACTAGAGTCAAGTCCAAATAAATAGGTTAGTCCACTAACTAATAAATAAATAACATAATATATAAAATATAACCACTAAATAAAAATAAAGTGTAATAAAAAAATTATCCCTATCTAAAAATATGATAGTGACACCAAGATACGAGTAAGTATCCTAGAGTGATTGTTGAGTGTTAGAATGGGGTATATAACCATAAATCAAGATAGCAGGAGTACCTTCGTGTTAAGATCTAGAGTACCTAAAGTATTATGAAGGTTTAGGGTACCAACATTCTAGTGGCTAGTATACTAAGTATAGAGGGGAAACATGAGTAACCTAGTGGTTTGTGTATTAGGGATAGAAGAGAACCATAAGTAACCTGGTATGAGAATATCATAAGTGACATATATAGGAGTAATGCCTTATGTAGATAGTGTCAGGACTTGGTAGGCATTCTATATATAGTATTCTAGATTGGTGTGGGTGTGCCAATAGGGTACATGAGTGTTGTATTTAGGTGATCATCTATAAGTAGAATGGTTAAACAGTGTTTCTGTATCTGCAAGAGCTGTGACAGGTATGAGACTTTAGGTGTGTTGGAGAGTGAGCTAGAATAAGTATTGTCATACTAGTGAATGTATTCTGGTATCTCACAGGGATGTATAGAAAGTTTGAGTGTTGGTAGAGTACTCTTATTGTAATGCCTCACTCCTAGCGGGTTACTTATGGAATACTTGTTACTTTGACTCGGTTGAGAATCGAGTCTCGGGAAAACCTTACCGCCAAATCAACACGGACGAAATGCAATGAACCCTTCAAATTGATGGAACGACTTCTATTGAAATAAGTCCAAGAGTTTTTGTTGGTTGCTTTGCTTCTTGGTTTTGTGTTTCTTTATGTTTTGTCTTGCTTTCGATGACTTGATTTTCGTGATTCGCTTTTCTCGCTTGCTCGTTCTTTTCAAAATATAAGGGAAAGAGATCGAAGGATACTAACCAAGTATTATTGTAATTTCAGGACACATAACTAAGGGGTGACCGATGCATAAGGCTTCCCCATCCTCTCGTTCGATTCAATCGGTGAGTGGCTTAGGCCCTTCGATGAATCATTCAGTCCATACGCCTTAACAAAATGATCTCTAGTTCACTTGAATTGCTTGTCCCTATGGTAATGTTAATTCACTACAAGATACGCTAAAAGAAATGAACTGCATACAAATGTATATAGAGTTATTGCTTTACTTCAGTTAAATATTTGTCTCTTACTCAACTGCCGCGTCACTAAATCGTGCATTGAACCTTTTATGGTTAGTGTTTGTGTCCCGTGCAAAGAATAAAAGAGAAGAGTCTAGTAGCCCACCCTGATATTCCAGTCATACGGGATCTAGGGGGTGTGGCTATTGATTGTTATATGCTTGTTCATGTATGGTGCATCCTAATAGTTTTATTTGATAAAATGTTGCTTGTCATGTATTGGTCTCGGACAACTTGTGCACAAGGTAATAGTCTCTCGAACAATTTTTGGGGCACTGGGAATCGGTCCGACTGGAAGGGATTATGTGAGCACCCTGATGTTTCGGTCCTACGGGATCTAGGGGGTGTTGTTGTCCATCAATGAGGGCAACTCATGGACCATCATATAGATAGGTCGCATGCTAGGTTTACCTTCTTGCATACCTATCACTTTGATACCAAGATTGATGCATAAGTTTATCCATATATTCAAATTATGGCTAACTTGTATGTCTGCTGCAGGGATAGCCGCTCGGCCGTGTGTAAGAATTATCATATGCATGGTTCAACTATTGTTTATGTTTCTTGCACTGATCTGTTAAAAAAAAAAAGAAACTAGACAACTAGAAAGATCACCTAATAATGCTAGCTTCACATGCTTACTTAATGTGGATTTCTAAGTGAGTTTGGCCACGGTCGCTCACCAGTACATGTTGTAGTACTGACCCACGTTTGTGGACAAATCTCCAGGTTCTGGTAGCGAGAGCTTGGCGAGCATTCTGAATCAGTGTTAGCGCATCCTTCCGAGGGATCATGCTCGTGCTGCTTCCTAGCTTTCCTCTTCTGTGGGCAACTCCTCTTCTGCTAGATATTTTAATTTTTAGTCCTACTAAAATAATGTAATGTACGGGCGTTGTGGCTAGTTTTGGGATTGTAAAAGGAGTTGTAAGCCTTCTATGGCATATTTTGTAACTCAGCCAAGAAAGCACTTTGTAATCCAAATCTTCAAGAATTCAATAAAAAAAGAAAGTATTTTGTGTTCCTATCAATGCATTCAACTTTGGTTCTCTGTATTTTATCCTGTGCCTCTATATATGTATATTTTTGTCTAACTTATGTCTTGTGCAGGTAATGCCTGGTGTAAGCGCAACTTAGGCTTGCACGACATCATGCCCAAGCGAGGACGATCGATTTTGTAGGTGCCAAGCAAGGACGATCGGCCCTTACGGGACCGGGGCGTGACAGGTGGTATCAGAGCACGACTTTACGTCCTTGGTCTCGTTAAATATCATTTTTGAAAATGATATAAGTTTTCAAACGGTTTCAAAATTCCCGAATTTCAAAAATAGTTACGAATCTATATAAGTAATTGAAGCTGTTAATGTCCCTATCTTTAAGAGTATGAAAACCCAATGTCCCATACAATAAGTCCATAATACGTTATGAGAATAATGCAAGCTACTATCTTTTGTAGCAAGATGACTAAAACAGGTAACCCAGGGACATTGCGCGCAGCGAGCGTAAGCGAGGACCAAATCGATAGGTCAATTGCTATGTTCGAGAATCAAAATGATCGACATGCGGCCCAACAGGAAGGGTTCGAAGGTCAAAAGCAACGGGTTGATACTAGAGCCTTGGCACAGCAGCAGCAGCTTGACTCTCTGTAAAACCCTTAATTTTTAAAAACCATATTAATTATTTAAATAAATCATTTAATTGAATTGCAGTATTTCGTAGCATATTAGAAAAAAATAGAATTTATTGAATTTAATTACTAGGTTGATTTTTATATAGGAATTTATGGAGCTAAACCATTATTTTACCTTAGTTTATTTCATGTAGGAGACCTTGTGGACGGTTAATAGATTATTTGTATGCACTAATATAATTTTCTGGAATTATATATATATATATATATATATATATATATATATATATATTGTGTCAGACAGGGATTCATATTTTATATCACACTTTTGGAGAAGCATGCAAGAGAGTCTTGGGACTCGTCCGAAGTTCAGTATATCTTATCACCCGCAGACAGATGGGTAGTCTGAACGTACTATTCAGACACTGGAGGATATATTGAGGGCTTGTATGTTAGACTTTGGAGGATCATGGGAGGACCACCTATATCTTGTGGAGTTTTCTTACAATAATAGCTATCAAGCGAGCATCCTGATGGCTCCGTTTGAAGCGTTGTATGGAAGAAAGTGTAGGTCTCCCGTGTGTTGGAGTGACGTGGAAGAACGTCAGATTCTGGGACCAGAGTTGGTAGTCAACACCGTTGAGACAGTGAAGAAGATACAAGGGCACTTGCGAGCAGCGCAAGACAGGCAGAAGCAGTAGGCAGACCTTCATCGTCGTCCCTTGGAGTTTAAAGAGGGCGATCATGTCTTCTTGAGGATATCACCTGTAACACCCCGTTCTGCTCTAGCGGACAGCCGATTCAAACGGCAAAAGTGCAATGTCCCGACCCGTTTTGCTTAGGCGAGAACACTCGTTTGAGGCAAAGGATATCCAAACTTGTCCCTACAGAAATTCGGCTTAGGCTTCCAGAGGCTCGCTTGACGTATCGCTCTACCGAGGTGAATCATCGCTAAGGTGGGTGGCTATGGTGAACTTGTCTTTGCTTAGCCAGCACACATAAAATATGGAACGATACATGCTAGTCGCTAGGTGAATCACCCCTGCATGCTAATAAGAATCCAACGCACCTTGCTAAGGAAATAATTCCAACTTGCATTGCTTATGCTAGAACATGGAAATGAAACATTGCTTATATATATGTTCAGACCCTCGCATGTTACCCTAGATCGTGTCGCTCGGGAAGTCCCTTACGATCTCACTCCTTGGCTTACCTTCGGGCCCGAGCTAACGTGAATGTTGTGTTTATATAAAATGCATGCTTGTCTGCTTGTATGTTGCCTTGTTTTCATCCAAACCCCGGGAGACTACTAAGTAGTCGTTCCGTGCCTAAATGAACCTGTAAGTATCCGGGACCGTTAGGTCACCAAGGCAATCTCCGCCCCAGGGGAAATGCATCAAGGCAAAGTTACTGAACTGGGATCACATCAAGTTTACCTTTGAACGAGAATCATGTTCAAGCTCGTTCATAGCGGAAACTCAAGATTGTACTCGTGTTATTGATTGTATCGTGATGGATGTGAATTTGGATAACCCTAAAAACCTGTATGTCATGGACCACTTGTGTGCACAAGGTATTGATTGTTTGAGTTTCACGGACGGTCGCCGGGGCACTGGGGCTGATCCGATCCGGACGGAACGTATGTATAGTCGTATGTTACCCGGCAAAGTATTATGCAGCGGGGCTCGCCACCCGCGTTGCATGTCATTTTGCCCTGAGACTATAAACTGTCCATAATGGCTATGCCAGCGACTCATGTTCATATAGATAAGTTATCCTCGCTTAGCGGCTATCCGCGTGTGAGTCATTGTATCGCATCGAGAGAACAACTGAACACCTAAACGATTATGTTATAACGACTCTCGTATTTGCATATGTTATGCCTCCTGAATATTTATACATGCCCGTGCTTGAATTAACAATATTTTCCTTGGACAGGGAAGGCCAAATGGTAAGTTGGTAAGTCTCGCCGTATTTCCTCTCATGTCGCACGGCGCACTGCCACACGAGTTAAGCTATTCAATATTTGCATGAAACTGATCCTAAGGCAACTAGAAAGACAACTTAATAGTTGGTGCACGGAACCTATATTACGTGTTTTGATTTGTCGAGCGGGCGAGTAGCCTCCCCACCAGTGCATTCAATGTACTGATAACCCACCAGATCGTTTGTAGGGCACGGGAGAACCTCGTTCGGTGCGGATGCCTCCTTCGTGCGTGCTAAGGCCAGGAGTTTCCTCTGAAGCCTTGGAGCGCTGCGTCCGGAACTGAAGCACATATACAAGACATAATGCTGGAACATTACCGCGAACATCGCCTGTACAATCATTCCACAATTGTAGCCACTTGGCACACTTTTATTATTTCAGAGAGAGAGAGGCTTGAGCGACTTGTAATGTCACGACCCGCACCCGATATAGGGGCACGAGAGCGTGGGTACGTCCAGCCTACGCCGCAGCATCGGCGGTAGAACGCTGTCTAGGTCATGATACTATCTAATTAATCTCTCACGAATATCCAACTCCATAAGGAGACACAGATATCACAATATAATATGGAATATACTCAATCACATAAGCTAAAGCATGATGAGATATCGAAGCAAACAAATGAAGTACAAGACAAGTCTAAACAACAATAAATAGTCTAACCTATAATCAATAACATCCAATCTCCAAGTATGTTGGAAACAAGTCCTCTAGGTCATAGTCTGGAAAAAAATATCCAGTCAGGATTGGAACGAAATACACCTCTAACAACAGTTCCACATATATTGACAAAAACTATAACACAGTGTAAAGAAATACAAGACAGGTATGAATACCGGCAATAAGAAATACTGGAATAAGGGAATGCTGGAATAAAGAAATATTGGAACATCATCATCAATATGCATCTAGCAATGAATAGAACTACAAGTACACGCAAGAACAATGAAATGGTATGTAAGGGTGTACAAGATCAATAACTAAATATGTGAAAATGCAAGATCAATATACCAAGATACATGTCAAGAATCATCTAACTAAGTGTGTGAAACATCATCATATCATGTGATCGACTTGGGACTATATGACTCATTACATTGATTAGCGGTCATCCCCAATAGGTCAGGCTAACCATATGTAACAGCGATGAGGCATGTAAGGGTATGGCTGCACCGACGTGAGGTGTGGGTGAGCTATGATGCATGTAAAGTGAGTATGATCACATAATCTACTAATATTTCTTCGTTTTCCCCAGATAGCACGATGGATCCCAATCACGACTCCTCGTGACAGGTCTTAATGATGCTAACTCGTGTAAACAACAGTGTCAGAGTCATGTACGCTATACAACAAGAGTTATAGAGATAATCAATATAATGGAAACTGGCAGAGAATGTACTCGCCTGGGGTCCTGCTGTTGGTACGAGTCGTAATCCAAGTCACAATCCAAATAGCCTATATATTACGAATTTACCATGTCAAAAGATAAATTATTTTAATTTATTTAACTCTAGAATAATTACTCTAAAATCCTATTTTAATCTTATTATTCTGATTTTTTGGTTAATTGCTAAATTTTGTCCAAAGGAACTGAATTTTATCAACTCAAGACTCATGGCACGCAAATCGAGGCAATCTGTTGACCAAAAAGTCAACTGACACAAATTCGACTTTCATGCATGATTTCCTATAGATTTTAGCGTCAAAAATATGCTAGAATTTATGGCTCGTCCGAATTCAAATTCGTTTGGGAATTATGGCACATACAAATTTCGTATTGTGCACCGATGGTTAAATTCTAACATAGAAGTTCTACAGAATTAACAGTATATAAATACTTCAAATTAAATTCTAGTAAAAACATATGTCAATGATCTCGACATTAGATTTCAGAAACTTTAAACGGTTCATGATTCTGATTCCTGGTTCTCCCGAAATCGCGAAAACATCAAGACGCGTCTATTTTCGGACATACTATGCTCTACGAATTTTCCAGAATTTAATACTCATAATTTCGTAAAACAATTTATATAATCAGAAATCTAACCTCAATATCGTTCTAATGCAAGAAAGTGTGCTTCGTTTGGAGTCCGGAGCTATGTGCAATGGCTTCTGGAAGATGAAGGAACCCTAGATGGCAATTCTCCAAAAATTGGCTCAAGAAAAACCCTATAAATTAATAACTTAAACTAATATATATATAGAGGAGAGAGAGCAGCCGCGGCTCGGAGCTTGACACGTGGCAGCCATCCGCGCTGCCCCGCCCAAATCGGACGGTCCGAATCTGACGCGGCTCGGCTCAGTTGAGTCTGAGTCGAACTCTGACTCAACTCGGCTCGAGGTCGGCTCGTCTTCACCCACACCCAACCCGCGGTCACTGACAGGCGGGCCCCACACAGTTGGCTGCTGGAGGCTGACAGGTGGGCCCCCTGTTGGCTGACTGGGCAGAAATAATTACTTTTTGGTTTTTTTTTCTGAAATTAGTTTTTAATTTAATTTTTCATAATTAACTCAAAATAAATGCTAAAAATAATCAGAAAATTCCCAAAAAAATCTAGAAAATATATTTTATTAATTATAACCTAAAATAAAAGTTTAAGATATTTTTAATTATTTTTGAGCCTAAAATAAATTCTTGAAAGTCCTAGAAAATTAGTGTTACTAGTTTTTAATTAGCTAAAAATTATGAAAAAATTTCAGTAGTCCCAAATTAACCTAATAATAATATTTAAGCAAGAATTTTAGGATACGGAAGTTACAAGTCTACCCACCTTAAAAAAATTCGTCCTCAAAATTTAAGATCCTCAATAGTTGTATGTATTCATTTATATTATTTCTCCATCAAAAATTTAATTCATCAAACCATATAATCATGAAGCAAATTCATATTGTTATTTCATAATATTTCTCAAAATTATATAAGTATCATATTCCTAAAAATTTTCAAATATAAAATCAAATTCCATTCTTATCACAATCTCCTCAAAAAATTTATGCTAATCACTAAATACAAAACTTAATATTCAATCCTCTAATTTTAAATCCACTCAATGTATATTTATAAAATTTAAAAATCTCGTCCAAAAAGTTTGTATTCAAATACTAACCCATTAATCATCTTACTCCTCAAAATTTGAGTAAATCACTAAATACAAAATTTACTATCCAATCCTTTAATTGAAATCCCGTCAATGCATATTTATAAAAAAAATTAAAAAATCTTATCCCAAAATTTGAATTCAACACTAATCCATTAATCATCTTCCTCCTCAAATTTAAATTCAAGTGATGTATGTTTATAAAATTTAAATCCTTATCCCAAAAATTTAAAATTGAACACTAACCCATTAGTGATCTTAATCCTCGATTTCTTTTTCCATACAAAATCAAATAATACAATAGTTATGAAATCTTCAAATATTATATACATTCAAATATAAATTTATATCCTGCAGTCAATAGATATAATGATAATCTCCTTAATTTCCTCGAATTTTAATGACAAATTCAATCATATCTTAATCTTCATAAAAATCAATGACTTAACGAAATCGTCAATTCCGCCATATTAATTCTCACTCTTTATTTAAATTACTATTTTATCCTCAAAATTTAATGCACATTGTCTCTCTTTGTCAAATCATAACCTCTTCATTAATTCTTTACTATGGTCAAACTCTCAACAATCAAAGTCTAAGAGAATCTTACCTATAGTCATACACACGCAATACAACACGCAATCTAGATAAAATATGCAATCTAGATGAAACAAGCATGGTTATGGTATCTTTTGTCATGGTATTGTAGTCTCTGTCGGGATGTACTACTAGCTATATTCTAGCAAGAGAATCATTGATACAAGCTATGGTACTAAGAAATTAATTAATCAATCAAATAGACAAAAAGAACAGAAGGAAAGAACAAAACATAGCCTTCTAACACAACCATAGGTTTAATGATGCATCCAAAGTTTGATACCCTTATCCTTTGGTACCACTGTTTGTACTACTAGCACACCCATTGCTAGCTCTCGTACCAACTACAATTATTTATACTAGTTGTTCTTATCACTCAAGTGCACGCCAAGTGCAATACACCATACTAAGTGCTACTCATTCTAATACAACTCTAGATGGACACCCAAGTCTGTTTGCAGTGCCATCTCAATCATGCTCAAGTCAACAGATCCTTACGTATGCACTTCATCCACTCATATACTAGTATATATTTCTTATCCACCATAAAATTTTATCCTCAAAATAAATTATCAAAATTTTCTTCTCGAACGATTTAAAATAAAATGCATATACTTTCCTCAAAAGTCAAATGCTCAAATATCGAAATAAAATTTTAATCACTTCAAAAAAATCTTTATAGCTTTGACTATGTTTATTGAATTGAATTTGAATCCTCAAAATTTAATAACATAAAATCTCAACTCCTAAAAAATTCTTTAAAAATTGAAATTCATTTCCACTCTTCAAATTATAAATTTAATCCACAAGCATCTAAGTACACATATATGCTCACAGTCTCTAATACTCAAGGTGCACACAAATACATCAATTATCTATAACTCTCAACTGTGTACTGAATATTGCACTGCCTGGATTACTTGCACTATTACTTCCAATAATCAAAGTTATCATCACACATATTTTCTCCAATGATTTTCTATCTATATTATTTGATACACCAATCTAATTATCATCACACAAAGTACTTATTGTTACTAGCACATTGCTCAACTAATCCTTGATATAGAAACGTTAGTACTATTGGTATGGTAACACTAGCTTCATTATTAGATCACCTCATCACATTCACTAGAACTCATGATCACTTGTACCTTTTATAATACACCTGTTTCACTTCACTCTCAAAGGTAGGCATATGGTTCCATATCCCAATTAACGCATAGTATTTTCTTTTAAATCTTTCACAGACTGTTACACTAGTCTGTGATACACTTCATACCTTACATGATCCATCTTGATATTTCTCAACCCATGACACACCATTGGAATTTTCTAATACTCATGCTTCCACTTTCATGAACTTTTATTTTCTGATACTTATCACCCACTGTGCATCCTACACATAATTTCTAGACACTCTTTCATCTATTGTTTTCAACACATCACTTGCCTCAATATCAGGTGATACATCCATCATTAGTTATATATCGGTACACTTAGATCAAATCATATATCAAGGCCCTTCTTTTATCTGTAATACAAGTCTTACTGCTTAGCATAATGCATTCTTATTCTCTCACACCTTCTTATACACTTATGAGTATCCTCCTACTATGGCACACTCATTAACTTCCTTTATGCATATGCATTTCTTTATTCTTGACACACCCAAGTATCAACCATTAAATTGAAAATCATGCTCCATTAATCTTCAACACAATTCCTTGATACTTAATTGTTTACATAGATCATCCAATTACATAGATTTATGACTATCTAGGGCTGGTATGCTGACTCTGATACTAACTTCTGGAACCATCACTGATACTCCTTACTCCTCCTTCTACCTATAGTACCAATATTAACTACAATAGCACCTATTATAGAACTATTGCTATAAGGTACTATGCTACGGGTTAACTCTAGATCGATGCCTACTGCTCACATATCCAACCAAGAAACACTTACAGACTCACAAGCCATACTCAGTCAACACTGATACAAGACACAGACCTAATTGTAAGTCACTAATTATCATACTAACAAGGAATCCTCAAGAAAAAGAAACTAAAAAAGGATCTGGATTAAGGACTGAAGGTATTTCTGCTTCTACTAAAGAAAAGAAGCGATGGAACAAAGTCATGTAATAACGAAATAGATAAGTATTGAGATGAGACTTTAAGAACCATTTTAAGATACAACCTGATAATCATACACGTCTATCAGAAATCATGACACTCAGAATTCTTGCCACGCTAGTAAGCATAGATGCAATAAACGACAGGTTCCGTAACTAAGGTATGCAACTCTATAATCATGTCATCTAGAATCCTTACCACGCCAACCGGTATGGCTGCGAGAAACTCTAAATTCATAACTAAGATATGTACATCCGAAGTTAGGTTTCCATATTTTTGCCATGGCAGCTAATATGGCTGCGATAAATTCTAGGTTCCATAACCAAAGTAGACGTTTTACCTTTCTCACTGTCCTCATCAATATATGTCATCAGATGATACCATAAATTTTAGCCCATAAAATTCATCTCGATATAAAATCAACTCAATAACGATACCAAGAATTAAATTTAACAACTGGTCAACAAGAATCAAACTCAACAATGATACCAAGATTTAAATTTAATAACTGGTCAACAAGAATTAAGTTCAATAACAACAAGCGAGAGCGGACAAAAACAAGAAAAAAATTTAAATTAGAAATTATAACAAGATTCTCAAGGGGTCGTCCCAAGAATCTCTCAAATTTTTTTGTGATTGAGTATCCTCTCTCATCCTAGTATCCTATGTCCTATATTCTATAACAGGCACGTAGTAGTACAACTAAGACGTCGTACTACCACGATATCGTACAACTTGCGAAGTCTGACCTGCATGGGCCACCACTAAAAATGTGTCACGACCCGCACCCGGTATAGGGGCACGGGAGCGTGGGTACGTCCAGCCTACGCCGCAGCATCGGCGGTAGAACGCTGTCTAGGTCATGATACTATCTAATTAATCTCTCACGAATATCCAATTCCATAAGGAGACACAGATATCACAATATAATATGGAATATACTCAATCACATAAGCTAAAGCACGATGAGATATCGAAGTAAATAAATAAAGTACAAGACAAGTCTAAACAATAATAAATAGTCTAACCTGTAATCAATAACATCCAATCTCCAAGTATGTTGGAAACAAGTCCTCTAGGTCATAGTCTGGAAAAAATATCCAGTCAGGATTGGAACAAAATACACCTCTAACAGCAGTTCCACATATATTGACAAAAATTATAACACAGTGTAAAGAAATACAAGACATATATGAATACCGGCAATAAGAAATACTGGAATAAGGAAATGCTGGAATAAAGAAATACTGGAACATCATCATCAATATGCATCTAGCAATGAATAGAACTACAAGTACACGCAAGAACAATGAACTGGTATATAAGGGTGTACAAGATCAATAACTAAACATATGGAAATGCAAGATCAATATACCAAGATATATGTCAAGAATCATCTAACTAAGTGTGTAAAACATCAGCATATCATGTGATCGGCTTGGGACTATATGACTCATTACATTGATTAGCGGTCATCCCCAACAGGTCAGGCTAACCATAAAGGGTATGGCTGCACCGACGTGAGGTGTGGGTGAGCTATGATGCATGTAAAGTGGGTATGATCACAGAATCTACTAATATTTCCCTGTTTTCCCCAGCTAGCACGATGGATCACAATCACGACTCCTCGTGACAGGTCTTAATGATGCTAACTCGTGTAAACAACAGTGTCAGAGTCATGTACGCTATACAACAAGAGTTATAGAGATAATCAACATAATGGAAACTGGTAGAGAATGTACTCGCCTGGGGTCCTGCTGCTGGTACGAGTCGTAATCCAAGTCACAGTCCAAATAGCCTATGTATTACGAATTTACCATGTCAAAAGATAAATTATTTTAATTTATTTAACTCTGGAATAATTACTCTAAAATCCTATTTTAATATTATTATTCTAATTTTTAGGTTAATTGCTAAATTTTGTCCAAAGAAACTAAATTTTATCAACTCGAGACTCATGGCACGCAAATCGAGGCAATATATTGACCAAAAAATCAACCAACACAAAATTTACTTTCATGCATGATTTCTTGTAGATTTCAGCGTCAAAAATATGCTGGAATTTATGGCTCGTCCGAATTCAAATTCGTTTGGGAATTATGGCACATACAAATTTTATATTGTGCACCGATGGTTAAATTCTAACCTAGAAGTTCTACAGAATTAACAGTATATAAATACTTTGAATTAAATTTTGGGAAAAAATATATGTCAATGATCTCGACATTAGCTTTCCGAAACTTTAAACGGTTCATGATTCTGATTCCTGGTTCTCCCGGAATCGCAAAAACATCGAGATGCGTCTATTTTCGGACATGCTGTGCTCTACGAATTTTCTAGAATTTAATACTCATAATTTCGTAAAACAATTTATATAATCAGAAATATAACCTCAATATCGTTCTAACTCAAGAAACTGGGCCTCGTTTGGAGTTCGGAGCTATGCGCAATGGCTTCTGAAAGATGAAGGAACCCTAGATGGCAATTCTCCAAAAATTGGCTCAAGAAAAACCCTAGAAATTAATAACTTAAACTAATATATATATAGAGGAGAGAGAGAGCAGCCGCGGCTCAGAGCTTGACACGTGGCAGCCATCCGTGCTGCCCTGCCCAAATTGGACGGTCCGAATCTGACGCGGCTCAGCTCAGCTGAGTCCGAGTCGAACTCTGACTTGGCTCGGCTCGAGGTCGGCTCGGCTTCACCCACACCCAACCCGCGGTCACTGACAGGCGAACCCCGCACTGTTGGCTGCGGGTGGCTGACAGGTGGGCCCCCTGTTGGCTGACTGGGCAGAAATAATTACTTTTTGGATTTTTTCAGAAATTAGTTTTTAATTCAGTTTTTCATAATTAACTCAAAATAAATGCCACAATAATCAGAAAATTTCCAAAAAATTTTAGAAAATATATTTTATTATTTAGAACCTAAAATAAAAGTTTAAGATATTTTTAATTATGTTTGACCCTAAAATAAATTCTTGAAAGTCCTAGAAAATTAGTGTTACTAGTTTTTAATTAGCTAAAAATTATGAAAAAATTCCAATAGTCCCAAATTAACCTAATAATAATATTTAAGCAAGAATTTTTGGATACGGAGGTTACATGTAACCTCGGCTATGCGCCACCAGTAATACTTGTTTATATCAATAAAGAGTTGCTTTACTTCTACTTGTGTTATTCAACGCTTCCGCTATATTGTCAACTCAGTGAACTTGTTACGAATCGCCTATGCATTTATGATTCCACTGCACTCGGACAATCTGTGCGACTCTGTGGCTTAAAACTCTTACCTTCAGCCAATGAACCACGGTCTTTCACGGGCACGGTTCACGCTCGTGCGGCATCACGCCTGAATGGGTCAAAGCGATCGTTCCGCAGAGCGCTGGCACGGTGATTCTCGCTTAGCGGGAACGGCCGATTTAGCCTGCGGGAGATTAGGGCGTGACATCACCTACCATAGGCACCATTTGATTCGGAGGGCGTGGCAAGCTGAGTCCAAGGTATATTGGACCATTTGACGTGCTAGAGAGAGTGGAAGAAGTGGCGTATCGACTTGCGCTACCACCTTCACTTGAGGGAGTACATGATATATTTCACGTGTCGCAACTTAGGCGATATGTGGCAAACAACAATTATGTTCTCGACCATTCCGAGATCACCATTTTACCGAGCTTGTCATACCAAGAGCAACCCGTGGGGATCCTTGATTGTCGAGAGAAAGTGTTGAGGAATCAGTCTATTCCCTTGGTTCGCGTGGCATGGAAGCATGGCGCGCCAGGAGAATCAACTTGGGAGCGCGATGACGACATGCGCAAATGTTTTCCATATCTATTTGTAGACCTAGGTATGAATTTACTTTGTTAATTTTTACCTTATACCACCCTTGATCTTTCTATCGTGGTTTAGTTTTAATTTCGAGGAGAAAATTTTTATAAGTTGGGTAGAATGTAAAATCCTAATTTAAAAAAACCGTATTAATTATTTAATTAAATTATTTAATTGAATTGTAGTATTTTGTAGCATATTAGAAAAAATAGAATTTATTGAATTTAATTACTAGGTTGATTTTTATATAGGAATTTATGGAGCTAAACCATTATTTTACCTTAATTTATTTCATGTAGGAGACCTTGTGGACGGTTAATAGATTATTTGTATGCACTAATATTTTTTTTGGAATTATATATATATATATATATATATATATATATATATATATATATATATATATATATATATATATATATAAGAAAAGAAATAAATAATAAAAAAAGGAAAAGAAATAAGAAATAAGAAAATAACGAAAACCCCTTTCCCTTAAGCTAAAACCAAACCGGGTACTAACCTAACCCATTTCCTTAAACCCTACCCGCTAGCTAAACCAGCAGCAGCAGCGGCAGAACCCCCCGCGCGGAAGCTCGACCCCCTTTCGGTTTCCCCTCTACCTATATATATATAGATTATATGACTTCTTAAACCCTAACCCTAAATATCCACTACCCAGACCCTACACCGCCGACCACCAGAGCCCCAGCGCCGCCGTCCAGAGCACGCCAACTGCCGTTCGTCGACGTTCGCGAGATCCCGCGCGCACGCCTGCAGAAATTCACTGCAGCGTACCCCTACTCAGGCGTTGATTCCCGCTCCATCGCTCGACCAAATTCGATCCCGTCTTCACTGGTAAGTTCATGATCCATCCCTCCTCCAACTCTATGTATTAGTTTACTTCGATCAGCGCGTAACCCTAGGTAAAAACCAGACCAAGTTGGAGAAAAATTATAACTTTTAATCTCAGAAAAACTGTTATAACCACCCATGTTTAAGGACTCGTATCTCCCAACACAGAGATCCAAACTTAGAAATTCCTTTTTGTTATGTGAAGACCACCTAACCTAGATTATTTTCTGTCAATTATATTATTTTATTTGATGTTGTATGCAGAATTAAACTGAGTTAAAAATCATAAAAAACTGTTTTCGAAACCTTTAAAATTGTGATACAGAGCGCGTCCTACCAAACGGGACTGTCCCGTCGCATACCAATTGCACCGAAAGGCGCGTATGATATGTCCAGAAGTATGGGCTTTCACAGAAACTGATTTGGACGCGTGTGCGCGTCGGAATCAACCAGTATCCGCAAAAAGTCGTCGTATCGTGACTTTTTCAAAATACCACACCATTTAGTGTACGCTCGTCAGAATGTGACGAAACTTGCGTCATTGGACTCGTGGTATCGCGCTGGTCCTGTGACCCAAGTTTCATGCAATTCTAAGACAGTTGACCAAGCCGCCTATTTGCAGGCCCTACGGTTGACTTTTTGGGCAAATTTGTGTCCGGCTCATCGGAATCCAAAATTGGACATACCATTTAGTTCATATTGACGTTTAGAATTTTTTTGACCTATAATTTGTCCCATTTAGAGACCTTTACCCCTGGCACGCTTTTTGGTGTAAAGTAGGCCACAAGTGGACCCCGCTTTGATCCAAAATTACCGTTTTCCCCCTGTGTCTAAATTGGACGAAAGGGTAGTATTTTTTAGCTATCTCACTGATTCCGGAAACATTGGTGATATTTATTTCAGCATCCGGAGATGTTTATTCAGAGGCCTTAGTTTCTGATCCCGTGTCCTTCACATCTAGATGCTTATACTTTACAGATTACTTGCTAGACAAGTATACCTTGTCATTGTACTGTGATTACATTCCATATGATGCATGCATATTTTATTTCTATGATTTAATTTATATATTTTAAACTACTATATAAACTGCGCGTCCAAGGAAACTTGGGTGCAACGACGGTGACGTCGTATTCTGTTTTTATTATGTATATGCATATGGACCTACTCTATGAGACCACCCCATTATCATGAGGCATTCTTATGTTTTATTGGCCATAACACTATTCTTACACGAGTGTGAGTCACATGTAGGATACGGACTTGCGTACTCGGCTGGCCACTAGTATGTATAGGTCGTACGACGGATAGGGATAACCGTCGATAGAAACTTTGTATGATAGTAGACCTGGCAGTTATTTAGAGGTATCATCATGTCATGGATATGACATGCTTAGAGCATGGGGTGGGGAGAACAACAAGTAAGGCATTTGGACTCCTTTGCACTTTTCTTGTGTAACCCGTACGCTCCGCCGAAGATGCGCGGTCATGATGACCATAATATATTATATATTATTAGGCGGCCTCTGCCGTTCAAAATTCGACATATTTTATAGGCCCATGAATCTCTAAGAGAATCATGCCAATCCCATTTTAGCCAGATAGCCCACTTTTTGGAAAGTTGTTCTTAAACTGCATTCACTTAGACAGTTAGGCGACCACATTGGATGTTTATTTTTTAGTACTTTATTGGCATGTTTATATGTATCTTGTTACGTCCCTCTGAGGACTTGGTCCCTTTCCAGATATAGACGGGTAGGAGTATCCACAGGAGTACGGACCTGGACCTGACGTTTCATTCCAGACTGAGGAGGTCTTATCTTCAGAGTATCGTTGATCCATCGCAGCTGATGGATTTTCTAGTTGCAATTTCTTTTTGGATATTTATCTTATATTAGAGTTGATCTTTTTTTTTGTAGTTTTAGCATAGTCGATTTGCAGTGGATTTGTTTCCATCCGACTATCATACTTTGATACTTCATCTTTGAGATTCAGTTATTTATTCCCATTTATTTATTTATTTGTGATGTGGATGAGATATAGATTGCGTGTGACTTGTTGACAGTATATTACCACTTGTGGATTTGATATTCATGATACAACGTACGTGTGTGTATGGTTTCCATATATTGGAGTTCGTATACATACGGCTGGCGTGTTACGTATTCCTAGTCCTACGTATTTGGGACTGGGGCGTGACATGTTTTTAGTGGTGGCCCATGCAGGTCGAGAATATATTGTCTCGGTTACGTTACTGTACAGGAATAGAGTATAGGATCTCATCCACGCTTGACTAAAACTCATCCTTCCTTTTAACTTCCTATTTAAATGCTTGCATCCTGTTTGATTTCATGTACTTCTTCTAATCGTTTCGTCCACCACCTGCAGAGAGATGGATATGCGCAGTGGATGAACTGCCGTCGATGGCGAACCACCTTCGAAAGTCAATGGCCAAACTCGAGAAGACACCTCAGCGACTCCTAGACTTCCGGGGCCAGATGGATAGACTTACAATCTAGTTCCATCTAATCCTTTCGCTTCACCTAATGGGACCCTTCCAGCATCATCGATGCCACAGGATGGCCAAACACAACTGTTCCAATTCTTCCAAATGATGATGCAGGAACAGAGACAACAGGCAGCCATACTAGCTGCAGAGCAGAGGCAGCAAGCAGCAGAGCAGAGGCAAGAATTACTAGCAGCACTTGAGAGGATGGATGCACAGACAACTGTACCAGCTCAGGCACTAGTTCCAGTACCTCGAGCTAGAGTGGGTGCAGTCAAGAACTTTATACAGATGCGCCCCAAGCCGTATAAAGGCACTAAGAGCCCAGAGGAGACTACACACTGTATTACCCACACTCAGAAGTTATTAGAAGCATCGTAACTACCTACAGATCTATGGATGACAGGCGTAAGGAAGCTGCTAGATGGGAACGCCCATCACTGGTAGGAATCTGTCGCGCCCCAGTCCTAAAAATGCCGAGGGACTGGAGATGCGTAGCAATGGCCAGCAGCACGCACCGATGGATAACCCAATTTAATGGAGCCATCAGGGCGTACTTAAGCTGTAAATAAGGTCTACTACACAAGTCACACTAATCTCATCCATAAAGATAAAGAAATAAACTGCATAATCAAATGGAAATAATGTAGCAATATCATCACAGCAAGTCAGTCGGAGAAACAATCTGACTTAAGTCTGAATAAACTGGCTCTATAGGCCAGGAACAAAAGAGATAAACATGAAATAAATAAATGAGTACTGGGACAGGCACTTAGGAGAAGTCCTCGGCAGTCACCTCGTCTTCAGTGTTTGGTTCAGCTCCAGCGATAGCTTCAGCTCCTGTCCCGTATATCTCGGGATACTGCTCCTCGGCTAAATCTGGGGACATAATCCATTCCAGGTCCTCAGTGGACATAGCAAGGCACAAAATAAAACAAGCCAAATGAATAAGCAGTGCAATAAATAAATGAACAGCAGGGTAAACTAAGTAACCATCTATGTGATATGCAAATGAGAGCAACACTAGTACTCAGGCTGAGACCGCTACAAGCTCTGTGTCGGGGAGCCGGTAGCAGTAATAACACGTAAAGGGTCTAACTCTGCTGGAGAGTCTACAACCTCACAATAATAGTAGATATATATGTAGAACAGCCTGTAGCCTGTGTGTCTCTCCCCACCCAATGTAATCACGCAAGCCATGACCATAACGTCTCATGTCCATGTCAGCGGGATTATTGCTAATATAACAAGTCATACTGTCTATAACTAAAATAACTCTGTCAAGTCCTGTATCCTATACAGAATCACCACGAATATCTCAGGAGGATTCTGTCCATGATAGTGTCAAGTGTCCTGGGTTGTAGGGTACTTGATAGGTCAAGTACAAAAGTAAGGGAATCGTAAATCCATCTCTAATGACGAACCCAACACCACGTACGGTGTTGGCACCCGACTATGATCGGACACTAGGTACGTCATACGTTCCCTAGGTTAAGCAGTTTAAATCAGTTTATATGAGTTTACACAAGACATCCAGCAGAGTATTTTTACAGATAATATGAAAATAATGACTGCAAGTTTGGCAAGGTGCACTTGCCTGAAGTTTGGATTCCACTTAGGTCCTGGTTTCGGAAATTCCCAGAGATATCTCCGAAAGCTGAAATAAACAATACCATCATGCTCAGAAGGTGTCAAACAGCTAGGATCGCCTGTCCTTGGGTCCAATTTGGAGACAAGGGCAAAAACGGTAATTTCGGGCTAAAACGGGGTCCACCGGTGGGCCCGCTTTGCACCGAAAAATGTGTCAAGGTCAACAGTCTCCAAATTTACCAAACTTAGTGTCAATAGGTCAGGAACGCTGATACGAACCCAACAGAACTTTCAGATTTGAATTCCGATGAGCCGATCACGAAATCGCCCGTCGAGCGGGGCCTATGGGGCCCACGACATACGATTTTGTCAACGTTCTCAGAATCGGACCAAACTTGACCCACAGGACCAGCGTATCGCTACGAGTCCGATGGCGCAAGTTTTGTCTCGATCCGACGTGTGTACACGAAGTTAGGGTAAAATGCAGAAAAGGCGGATACGGGGCGATGTCCGCGGATACGCGTTGATTCCGGTGTGCACGCACACCCGAATCAGCTTTCGCGAACTCCCACACGTCCGTATCTACGAGGCGCACGTATCCGTGAAGACCGTGCGCGACCAAGTCGTCCCGTTTGACGGGGCGCACTCAGTTTCGGGGTGAAATAGGGTCTGGTTTTTTCCTGTTTTTGGATCGCGGTGTGCGATCACCACAGGACGCGATGTCCCGAGCGGTTTGTCCGGGCACCGAGAGGGTCATACAGGCTTCACGTAAAAATTTACGGAATCGAAAACAGAGATCCGAGGTGCAAGTTACGAGTACCTGAAGGGGACCCGAGAAACCGGGGTTTTTTTTTGAGTCCGATACGCGTTCCGTGTCCTGGACGCTGTGTCCGCGTGTCCAGCGGCGTGTCCGGCCTAGGGCTGGGGTCTGCTGCACCGTAGTGGCCGGAGAGGGGCTGGGTGGCGTCGCCGGGCTCGGGTGAGGGCGGTGCTGGCCGTCGGTCAACGGCGGGCGGAGGAGTTCGGCCGGCCGCTGGGTGAATAGGGAGGAGGGAGAAAGGGGCTCGGGCCCTGGCGGCTGCGGGAGGAGGTGCTGGAGGGTGGAGATGGGAGGCTCCGGCGGGGTGCTCGGCTGTGCTTCGGAGGAGGACAGCGGCGGCTTGCCGGAGAGGTTAGGGTTCGGGGTTTTGGGGGAGGAAGAGAAAGGAGGGGGGAGGTTTTTATAGGGGAGCGTCGGGCGGAGGTGAGGCCGGGGAAGGCGGGTCGAGGAGGAAGACGTGGGGTCGTGGAGCATGGCGCGGGCGGTTCTCCGGCGACGTGGCCGGAGAACGCGGCGGAAATCGCGGGCTCAGGAGTGGGGGAGGGGATGGGCTTCGCGGGTCGGGTCGGGTGCAGGTTCGGGTTGGGCGGACCCGCCCGACCCGATAACATGGCGGGCTGGGCTGGGCTTCGGCCCACTGGGCCGGGCCTAAGCTAAAACAATAATAATAATAATAATAATAATAATAATTAATAATTTAATTAGAAAATAGTTTTTAGGCTCTTAAAAATAGGTCTGATGTCCAATAAAATCCCAGAAAATTACCCTAAGTCCGGTTTTCTATTTTACACCATAAAATCATATTTTTATTTCATTTTAATGTTGTTTATTGGCAATTAAAAATTACAAACTCACCACAGGTCCTATGTAAATTCCTGAAAAATGCATTTTAAATCCCAAAAATTGATTTAAAAATATCTGAAAATTTAGGGTGTTTACAATCTACCCCCCTTAAGAGGATTGCGTCCTCGCAATCGAAGGGTAAACTATAAAGACAGAATTTACAGAATTAAAGAATGCTTAGGTTCTACCTGATTCTGCAAATAAATGTGGATAACGCTGGCGCATAACATCCTCTCGCTCCCAGGTCGATTCGCCAGGAGAGTGCCGCTTCCAAGCTACTCGAACCAGCCTGATTGTCTGCCCTCGCAGTATCTTCTCGCTGGTGTCGAGTATACCCACTGGCTGCTCTTCGTATCTCAGGCTAGGTCCCACTGAAATCTCAGAATGATCAACTATATGGCTTGGGTCCGTCACATATCTCCTCAATTGTGAGACGTGGAATACGTCATGCACTCCCTCTAAGGATGGAGGTAATGCAAGACGGTAAGCCACCTCACCAATGCGCTCCAAGATATCAAATGGCCCAATGTACCTTGGGCTTAACTTGCCTCTGCTGCCAAATCTGATAGTACCTCTAGTGGGCGAGATCCTCAAAAATACATGCTCTCCTTCCTTGAACTCCAGGGGTCGTCTGTGTGCATCGGCCCAGTGCTTCTGTCTATCCTGGGCTGCACGGAGATGGTTCTGAATTTGTTTTACTTTCTCCACTGTCTCTGTTACCAACTCTGGACCCAGTATTTGACGTTCGCCAACGTCGCTCCAGCATATTGGAGATCTGTACTTCCTTCCGTACAACGCCTCGAAAGGTGCCATCTGAATGCTTGCCTGATAGCTGTTGTTATAGGAGAACTCCACTAAGTGCAGGTGATCTTCCCAAGATCCTCCGAAGTCCAGTATACAAGATCGCAGCATGTCTTCTAGGATCTGAATGGTGCGCTCTGACTGTCCGTCTGTCTGAGGATGATAGGCAGTACTGAACTTGAGCCTGGTACCGAGACTCTCTTGCATGCTTCGCCAGAAGTGAGATATAAATCTCGAGTCTCGATCTGATACAATACTAACCGGCACTCCATATAATTTTACGATCTGACGCATATACATGTCGGCTAGTACTTCCGTGGATTGTCCAACTCTGAACGGCAAGAAGTAAGCCGACTTAGTGAGCCGATCCACGATGACCCACACTGCATCCTTACCACTAGGGCTTCTTGGAAATCCAGTGACAAAGTCCATGGTAATATGCTCCCACTTCCATTCAGGGATGGGAAGTGGCTGCAACATACCTGCAGTCCTTTGGTGCTCGGCCCTCACCTGCTGGCAGACTAAGCATTTTGCCACGAAGCGGGCAATTTCTCTTTTTATTCCATGCCACCAGTAGTATTGTCTTAGGTCCAGGTACATCTTGGTTCCTCCTGGATGAACCGAGTATATGGAGCTATGGGCTTCTGTCATCAACTCCTGCCTTAATTCTCCATTTGGAACACATAGGCGATTTCCGCACCTTAATGTTCCGTCCTCGTGGATGCGAAGTCCCGTCTGTAAGCCTGCTTCTGTTCTTTCTCTCAGCCTTCGGAATCTGGCATCATTAGGCAAAGCTTCCTTGATTCTCTCCACCAGCGATGACTTCACTTCAAGGTTAGCCAGCAAACTATTTTGTCCAGGTAGAACAACCTCTATCTGAAGATCTTGCAAGTCTTGTAATAGCTGAGGCTGCTCCGTTAAGAAATAAGCCGAGGGTTTTCTGCTGAGGGCGTCGGCTACAACATTTACTTTCCCCGGGTGGTACTGCAGATCGATGTCAAAGTCCACCATCAACTCAAGCCAACGCCTTTGCCTCATGTTGAGCTCCTTCTGTGTATAAACATACTTCAAGCTCTTATGATCAGTGAATATCTCGACCTTCTCTCCATACAGATAATGTCTCCAGATCTTCAATGCAAAAATCACTGCAGCTAGCTCCAGGTCATGCGTTGGGTAGTTCTTCTCGTGGACCTTTAGCTGTCTCGATGCATAAGCGATAACCTTGTCATGTTGCATCAAGACACAACCTAGTCCACTACCGGACGCATCACTATAAACAACAAAACCACCTGACCCTGAGGGAAGAGTCAAGACTGGTGCCGTTGTTAGACGCCTCTTTAATTCTTCAAAGGCATTCTGGCATTCTTCCGTCCATATGAACTCCTGATCCTTCCGTGTCAGCTTAGTCATCGGCTCTGCGATCCTTGAAAAATTTTCTACGAACCGCCGGTAATACCCGGCAAGTCCAAGAAAACTTCTCACTTCTGCAACAGAGGTAGGGGTAGGCCAGGTTTCTATGGCAGTGACCTTTTTTGGGTCCACAGACAGTCCTTCACCCGAGATAATATGCCCTAAGAATGGCACATTGTCCATACAGAACTCACATTTGCTGAGTTTGGCATATAGCTTCTCCCTTCTCAAGGTTTCTAGCACAATTCTAAGGTGTTCCTCGTGCTCTTTGTGGTTCTTGGAGTAGATTAGGATATCATCAATGAACACCACCACGAACTTATCCAAGTACTGATGGAAGACCCCGTTCATCAAACTCATAAATACGGCGGGTGCGTTGGTTAAACCAAACGGCATAACTAGGAACTCATAATGCCCATACTTAGTTCTGAAGGCCGTCTTTGGGATATCTTCCTTCTTCACCCTAATTTGGTGATAACTGGATCTAAGGTCAATCTTTGAGAATACCTTAGCACCACTCAATTGGTCAAACAAATCATCAATGCGTGGTAATGGGTACCGGTTCTTAATAGTTACAGCATTAAGGGCTCTGTAATCAATGCACAGTCGTACAGATCCGTCCTTCTTGGGTACAAAAAGTATAGGTGCTCCCCATGGTGAAACACTGGGCCGGATAAATCCTTTCTCCAGAAGGTCGTCCACTTGTGTTTTCAGCTCCACTAACTCCTTAGGTGCTAGCCGATATACCGATGAAGTGATAGGTTCGGCTCCTGGAGTTAGGTCTATTGTGAATTCTATCTCCCGATCAGGTGGTAAACCTGGAAGGTCGTCGGGAAATACATCCACAAAATCCGTTATGACTCTTGGGTAACTTGAATCTTCTTCTACAGTCAATACCCTAAGAGTTGGCTGGACCCCTTGTTCTACAGCTCCTCGTAGAAATTCAAACTCAGGAAGGCTAGGGGGTCTAAATATCACTTTTCTAAGCCGGCAATCCAGTGTCGCATGGTACTGACTTAACCAGTCCATACCAAGTACAACATCGTAATCAGGCATAGAAAAGATCAGGAATTGGGCTCGCATCTCTCGGCCACAGACTACTACCGAACATGATCTACAAGTATCACTAACCGGGATAATTCCACTTCCCGTTAGTATTCTCTTCATCTTCGAGAGAGGTGCGGTAGCTATTCTATGTGTGGCTACGAAGCTAGCAGCAATAAATGAATGCGAAGCTCCAGAATCAAATAATGCTACAGCAAGAATTGAAGCTACTAATATGGTACCTGCTATCACTTCGCCTGCAGTAGCTTCTTCAGTGACTGCTAGTGCATATGCCTGACCTCGTCCCTGAGCGGGACCCCTTTGCTGACGAGCTTGTTGGAACAATGCTGCCTGAGGTGGTAGAGGTGGCCTGGCTCCTCCAGGCCCTGTCTGAGTTGCTCCCCCAGCTGGAAGAGCTGCAGGTGGAGCTGGTCGATTCGGAACTCCCTCTCGACGTTCCGAGCAGTCCTTTGAGAAGTGTTGTCCAGATCCGCAAACCAGGCAGAGTCCCAGCTTGCGTCGACATTCCTTTTTAATATGTCCTACCTTGCTGCAGTAGTGGCAAGTAGGCAGGTTCTTAGTTGCTGCTCTTGGAGGCGGGCTCTTCTGGGGCCGTTTAGCAGATTCCCCTGGTGATGACTTGGACGGTGCCGAGGAGAAGGAACGTTTCAGGCTTGATTCCCTCCGAGTAACGCGCTCCAGCCGACGTGCTGCAGCTAGGACGTCGGTGTAAGAGGTGGGCGCGACTGATCCGATTAACTTCTGAAGCTCGAACCTGAGCCCATCAAAGAACTTCTCCGCCTTCTCCTCTTCGGTAGGAATTAGCGAAGGGGCGAAGCGGCTCAGGCGAATGAATTCGGCGTTATATTCCTCCACCGTCATGTTGCCCTGGATCAGGCGGTTGAATCTGTCTCGGAGTTCTGACCGAGCCACAGCAGGGATGTACATTTCCTGAAAGAGTCTGGAGAACTCCTTCCAGGTAACCTGATCATGTCCGAGCCTTCTTTTTTCGGACAGCCACCAATGATGCGCGTTGTCCGTCAGTTGCATCCTGACGGCAGTCATCCATTTGTCCCTTGGTAGTTCGACGGCCTCCAACTGATGCTGTGTGTTTGTAAGCCATTCATGCACTTCAGTTGGTCCTTCCTTGCCCGAGAAGGTACGGGGCTTGAGTTGACGAAAATCCGTAATAGATCCCGTCGTTGGCCGCCTATTTGGTGGATTTGCATGCTCCAATGCCGCGACCAGGCTGTTCCTTAGGTTCTCGGCCTCTCGGCGTTGGGTCTCCTGTTGAATCTGTTGTTGTGCCTGCATTATGGCGTAGAACATCTGGAACATTTGCTGAACGTCCATTGCCTGTCCTGGGGAAAAGACAGGCATCGCAGGAGGGAACTGGGGAGGAGGCGGGATGTCATCACGCCTGAACCTGGAACTTGGCTGGCCAGTTTGGTTGCTCTGAGAGGATTGTCCTCTGGTATCCGGCATCGTTCCAGCTTCGCAGGTAAACCCTGCTTCAGTCGGTGTTCCCAAGGGGGTCTCGTCACCACTTCTGGGATCCATATCTCTGCACCAAAAGGAAACAATGAGAACGCACAGAGGAATCAAAACAGGATGCAATTCAAGCAATTAAATTGAATTCGACATAGAGTTCAAAAATGATTCAATCAATGGATGAGATCCTATAACCTATCTTATTGCAGGCCTGTTCGGTCCCTAAGTTGAAACCGAGCAATTTACAAGACCTGCATGGGCCACCACAAAAACCATGTCACGCCCCAGTCCCAAAAATGCCGAGGGACTGAAGATGCGTAGCAATGGCCAGCAGCACGTGTAACACCCCGCTCCAAACGGTTACTTATGGAACACTACGCTGCTTCGACTCGGTTGAGAATCGAGTCTCGGGGAAACCTTACCGAATCAACACGGACGAAGTGCAATGAACCCTTCGAATTAATCGAACGGCTTCTATTGAAATAAGTCCAAGAGTTTTGTTGGTTGCTTTGCTTCTTGGTTTTGTGTTGCTTTGTGTTTTGAGTTGCTTTCGATGACTTGGTTTTCATGATTTCGCTTTCTCGCTTGCGCGTTCTTCCGAATCGTAAGGGAAAGAGATTGAAGTATGCTAACCAAGTATTGTTGCATTTTCAGGACACATAACCAAGGAGTGAACGTCGCTTAGGCTTCCCCATCCCCTCGTTCGGTTCATTAGGTGAGTGGCTTAGACCCTTCGATGAATCCTTTAAGTTTGCATGCCTAATAAAGAATCTCTAGTTCACATAAATATGCTGCCTCACTAAAAAGATAAGCTAAAAAGAGAAAGAAAGTATTGCATGCTTCAAGTATAGAACTGCTAACTTACTAGTTGCTTATGGAATGCTTATTGTCCCTTATATGCTATGCCTCGAGTATTATAGCTGGAAAACTCTGGACATGATCTAGAAAGGAGAAAAAGAGAAAAGAGAAAAGAGAAAAGAGAAAAGAAGAGATAGACTTGCTTGCTCATTGTTCATCAGTTGCATGATAGCATATTTTCTGATAGGAGCTTGCATTCATGCATTTGGTCAGGACAACTTGTGCACAAGGATTATCTCTCGGGCGGTCCCTGGGGCACTGGGGATCGTTCGGCCGGAAAGAGATCTAGATACCTTGAGGCGTGAACGTCCTTACTTACGGGAGTGTAGACTCGTCTATTAGTGAGATGGGCTTGTACGTCCCAACTGCTAATCCCGTGGAGGGGACCATCATATAGTTAGGGCGCATGCTAGGTTTACCTTCTTGCATACCTAACAAATTGATGCCTACTTATTGATTCATAAGTTATTCATATGCAAATTATGGCTAACTTGTGTGTCTGCTGCAGGGATAACCGCTCGGCCGTGGGTAAGAAATATCATATGCACTTGCTTTATATTGTCTATGTTTCCTAGCATGAATTGTTAAAAAGAAACTAGACAACCAGAAAGACCACTTAATAATGCTAGCTTTATATGCTTACTTAGTGTGGATTTCTAAGGTGAGTTTGGCTACGGTCGCTCACCAGTACATGTGGTAGTACTGACCCACGTTTGTGGGCAAATATCCAGGTACTGGAAGCGAGAGTCTGGCAAGCATCTTGAACCTGAATCAGTGTGTGCGCACCCTTCCTTAGGACTGTGTTCGTGCTGCTTCTTCCGCTGCTTACCTCTCCAGTGGGCTACTTCCTCTTCTGCTAGATGTTTTGCTATTTTGGTCCTACTGCAAGGGCATAATGTAATGGGCGTTGTGGCTAGTTTTGGGAATGAGAAAAGAGTTGTAAGCCTTCTAAGGCATATTTTGTAACTCAGCCAAGCAAACACCTTGTAATCCAAATCTTCAGTATTCAATAAAAGAAAGTATTTTGTGTGCTATCAAATGTGTTCAACTTTGGTTCTCTGCGTTTTACTCTGTGCCTATATATGTATATTTTGTCTAACTTGTCTTGTGCAGGTACGTTACCTGGTGCAAGCGCAACTTAGGCTTGCACGGCATCGCGCCCAAGCGAGGACGAACGGTTCCGTAGGGACCAAGCGAGGACGAATGGTTCCGTAGGGACCAAGCGAGGACGATAGGCCCTACGGGATCGGCCCCTGCGGGATCGGGGCGCGACAGGTGGTATCAGAGCGGAATCGATTCTCTGGCCCAAACCGTTGCTATGACTCTGAGATATTATCGATATGGTTTTGCAAAGAGCGTTTCATACAATAAGTCCATAGATATTCTCAAAGTGCAAAATGTTTCCTGAACTTGAATTGCTTGATTGTTTCGATTGAGTACGGCGAGGGACGGCACTATCGTTACTCGGGATATCGAGAAGTTTATCCTTGAAGTTTCGAGGACGAAACTTTTTGTTGGTTGGTAAGTATGTAACGCCCCGCTTCGCGCCGGCGTTATGTATCAAGGTGAGTGGGCAGAACTTCGTTCTCTGATTCTTGCACGCCTTAATAATAACCTGTGTTTTTGCTTGCAATATTTTCTTAAGAGAATGATAGAACCTGCCTTGCATGTTAATGAACGAACTCACCTAGCTTGTCTTTGAATCAATGTCTGCTAAACGAGAATCCTGAATCGCCTGCTTAGAGTGCATGAATATGTTCACTATCGTCTATGCTTCGAGAGAACCATACTGTGCCTGAACGTGTTCAACTGATAAGTCGGATTGCCCCGCAACAATGAGTGTATTCTGATGGTTCATCTCGTCTGCATACTAGAGTTTATTTGATAGTGTTCCATACATTCGCACGCGGTCGGACAATGGCTATTGGTGGAGAGCTGAACTGCATGTGTCCCGGCTGCTACCATGATAGTGCAAAGCAACCATGAGTCACAGCTGCCTCTAGCATCAGATAAAAGGGTCATTGGTATACTGGACTAACCGCTACCGATCCTGAGTTACTCGGGGACCGCCCTGCATATAGCTAAGTCATTGTGTTGGCTTGGATAGTGACTGCCCCTAAGAATGTGCATCGTGTGTCTAGCCTTGCATCAGACCCTCGAGTCGCACGAGACACGCCGCGCACACCCTGGAATATGAACGGTTTGCTTGCTTGCATATTCAATATAAAACTCTGTTTCCAAACATGTTTCTAAACAAGTAAATCGACTCTGCTAGAACTGCATGAAACGAACCTAGGTAAAACTAGAAAGATCACTAGTAATGTAATATTTTATAACATGATTACTTAGTGCCTGTTTGAGTGAATGCTTGTTTCTGTTCAGTTGATTTTATCTCACCAGTACTTGTATAAAGTGCTGACCCACCAACAGTTTACTTGTTCGCAGGTACTGGATCGTCCGAGGAAGCGATAGGCGTGCCACAGTCCCGAAGACCCGAAATAATGGTTTCGATTGTTGCCCCGAGAATGCTATCGTATAAGGGGGCATAATGTATGGAACGAACGTGTGTCTTTGCTAAAGGAAACCCAAGTCCCGAACACTCAGTTGGCTAATGCATTGCATTGCAACAAAGTCCCTTTCCGCTGCTTACTCGATTGATGCGATGATAGCCAACTATCAACTTAAATGATTGGCCTTGCACGGGCGCAACCCCAGGCCCGTGCGGCATCACGTCCCCCGAAAGCTCGAACGGGCCATTCGCTTGGCTCCCTTCCTTCCTCGCACCCGCGGGACGGGCGCGGTGATTCGCGTCCGGCGCGCCGAGGCACGGTGATACATGTCCGGTTCGTTAATTCCCGGCCGCACGGGGCGGGGCAGGGCGAAGCGGCGGCCCGGGCGGGGCCGGGGCGTGACAACAAGCAATTCAAGTGAACTAGAGATAATTTTGGTAAGGCATATGAACTGAAGGATTTATCGAAGGGCCTAAGCCACTCACCGATTGAATCGAACGAGAGGATGGGAAAGCCTTATGCAACGGTCACTCCTTGGTTATGCGTCCTAAAATTGCAACAATACTTGGTTAGCATCCTTAGATCTCTTTTCCTTATGTTTCGAAAAGAACGTGCAAGCGAGAAAATCGAATCATGAAAACCGAGTCATCGAAAGCAAGATAAAACACAAAGCAACACAAAACCAAGAAGTAAAGCAACCAACAAAAACTCTTGGACTTATTTCAATAGAAGCCGTTCCATCAATTTGAAGGATTTATTTTATTTCGTCTGTGCTGATTTGGCGGTAAGGTTTCCCCGAGACTCGATTCGCAACCGAGTCAAAGTAATAAGTGTTCCATAAGTAACCCGCTAGGAGCGAGGCATTACATAATACCCCATTAATAAGAAGTTTCGTCCCGAAACTTAGGAAATCAAGGAGACGATAAACGATGCATCAAGAGATCAAAGAAATCAGACTCACCAACATCGTGCCCACTCGCATCACGTTCAATATTCAACTGATACACTCTAGGCCTTCTAGTCTGATCAGTTTGTCCATTAGTTGGAGCTGGGGCGGTGTTCTGATTCTGCCCATGATCTGTATTAACATTTCAATTCTGGTGTGTAGACTTCCTCGTTGGATAATCTCAAAATTCATGGCCTGGTTGTCCACATTTGAAGCACAGCCTGTGAAGAAAATGACAAGTCACTTTAATGTGACCGTGGCGCCCGCAGTAACTGTACACTTTTCCAGGGTTCTCATCTGCATCAGCCTTCTTCTCAGTATCGGCCTTCTTCTCACCATTGTGGTATCTTTTAGCACGAGGATTTCGAGGAGTCGATGCCTTTTCGTGAGCACTTCGTGGCATGAACTGCTCATTCTACACCGCTGCCTCAAAAGCTTGGATGTACGATTTGCACTCCTGGTTCATAACATCCTTTCTCAGGTTTTCATTCAGGCCTCTTATGAACCGACGTGTATGAGCCCTCTCGTCAGGAATCATTGAGCTAGCGAACTTAGCAAGCTTGGAGAATTCTGACTCATAATCTTCGACGGACATGCTCCCTTGCTTAAGTTCGGTAAACTCATCTTCTTTTCTCTATTTTACTACTGGCGGAAGATATTGTGCAAGGAATGCATCCTTAAACATTTCTCAAGTGATCTTACCATCCTGATGCTTGGTGGCGAGATCTAGTTTCTTAATTTGCCACCAGTCGTGTGCACATAACCGCAGCTGCATGTCTACACACGCCTCCCTCTTGCTCGCAGGTATCGAAGCAAACTCAAACAAGCCCTCCAACTTTGCGATCTAGTCCATCACCTTATCCGGCTCAGTCTTGCCTTTCAACTCTCGAGGGTTCAACTTCAGAAACTCAGCACCTCTAAAGGTAGACTTCCTGGCCGCCCGTTGAGGCTCGTTGGTTTCTGCTAAGCCTGCTCCCTGAGGCATGGTCGCGGCAGTCGCAGGTGTTACGGCAGTTCCCGATGCACCACTGTGAGCTACCAGTGTTGTCACTATTTGAGTCAGAGAGTGTCACGTTCCAGTCCCAAATACGTAGGACTAGGAATACGTAACATGCCAGCCGTATGTATACGAACTCCAATATATGGAAACTATACACACACGTACGTTGTATCATGAATATCAAATCCACAAGTGGTAATATACTGTCAACAAGTCACACGCAATCTATATCTCATCCACAGCACAAATAAAAAAATAAATGGGAATAAATGACTGAATCTCAAAGATGAAGTATCAAAGTATGATAGTCGGATGGAAACAAATCCACTGCAAATTGACTATTCTAAAACTACAAAAAAGAAGAAGAGATCAACTCTAATATAAGATAAATGTCCAAAAAGAAATAGCAACTAGAATATCCATCAGTTGCGATGGATCAAAGATACTCTGAAGATAAGACCTCCTCAGTTTGGAATGAAATGTCAGGTCCAGGTCCGTACTCCTGTGGATACTCCTGCCCGTCTATATCTGGAAAGGGACCAGGTCCTCAGAGGGACATAACAAGATACATATAAACATGCCAATAAAGTACCAATGTGGTCGCCTAACCGTCTAAGTGAATACAGTTTGAGAACAACTTTCCAACAAGTGGACTATCTGGCTAAAATAGGATTGGCATAATTCTCTTGGAGATTCAAGGTCCTACAAAGAATGTCGTCTTTTGAACGGCAGAGGCCGCCTGATAATAAATAATATATAGTGGTCATCATGACCGCGCATCTCCGGTGGAGCATACGGGTTACACAAGAAAAGTACAAAGGAGTCCAAACGCCTTACTTGTTGTTCTCCCCACCCCATGCTCTAAGCATGTCATATCCATGACACGATGATACCTCTAAATAACTACCAGGTCTACTAGCATGCAAAGTTTCTATCGGCAGTTATCCATATCCGTCGCACGACCTATACGTACCAGTGGCCAATCGAGTACGCAAGTCTGTGTCCTACATGTGACTCACACTCGTGTAAGAATAGTGTCATGGCCAATGAAACATAAGAATGCCTCATGATAATGGGGTGGTCTCATAGAGTAGGTCCATATGCATATACATAATAAAAAACAGAATATGACGTCACCGTCGTTGCACCCAAGTTTCCTTGGACGTACAGTTTATATAGCAGTTTAAAATATATAAATTAAATAACAGAAATAAAACATGCATGCATCATATGGAATGTAATTACAGTACAATGGCAAGGTATACTTGCCTGGCAAGTAATCTGTAAAGTGTAAGCGTCCAGATGTCAAGGACACGAGATCAGAAACCAAGACCTCCGAATAAACGTCTTCGGATGCTGAAATAAATATCACCAATATTTTCAGAATCAGCGATATAGCTAGAAAATACTACCCTTTCGTCCAATTTGGACACAGGGGCAAAACGGTAATTTCGGATCAAAACGAGGTCTACATGTGCCCCACTTTGCACCGAAAAGTGTGCCAGGGGTAAAGGTCTCTAAATGGGACAAATTATAGGTCAAACAAATTCTAAACGTCAATACGAACTCAATGGTATATCCAATTTTGGATTCCGGTAAGCCGAACACAAATTCGCCCAAAAGTCAATCGTAGGGCCCGTAAATAGGCGGCTTGGTCAACTGTCTCAGAATTGCATGAAACTTGGGTCACAGGACCAGCGTGATACCATGAGTCCAATGACACAAGTTTTGTCGCATTCTGACGAGCGTACACTAAATGGTGTGATATTTTGAAAAAGTCACGATACAAAGACTTTTTGCGGATACTGGTTGATTTCGACGCGCACACGTGTCCGAATCAGTTTCTGTAAAAGCCCACATGTCTGGACATACTATACGCGTCTTTCGGTGCAATTGGTACGCGACGGGGCGGTCCCGTTTGGCGAAGCGCGCTCCATATCACAATTTTGAAGGTTTCGAAAATAATTTTTTATAATTTTTAACTCAGTTTAATTCTGCATACAGCATCAAATAAAATAATGTAATTAACAGAAAATAATCTAGGTTAGGTGGTCTTCACATAGAAAAAAGGAATTTCTAAGTTTGGATCTCTGTGGTGGGAGATACGAGTCCTTAAACATGGGTGGTTACAACAGTTTTTCTGAGATTAAAAGTTATGATTTTTCTCCAACTTGGTCTCGGTTTTCACCTAGGATTACGCGCTGATCGAAGTAAACTAATATATAGAGTTGGAAGAGGGATGGGTCGTGAACTTATCAGTTAAGACGGGGTCAAATTTGGTGTCACCCTCATATTTCTATCTAGGGGTAGTTTGGTAATTATCATTGATATTAATTAATTTAAGATTATTATAATTAATATTTGTGCATGACTAATTTATTTATTTTAATTATTGCTAGTGTAGACTTATTTTGGACTTGTGTAGTGGACTTAACCATTTAATTAGGGGACATGAACAAACTTTTGGACTAGTCTAAGTTGAGCCCATGAATTAGGCCCATGGATTAAGAAACATGTTTAATTAGTGAAACCATTAGACTAGAACCTTCTTTCCCTAATTATTTCTTCATGAGAGGCCCCAAGGGGTATTTGTGATGTACATTGCTTGGGAAAGGGTTTATGACCAGCCATAATTGAGAGAAGAGAGAGTGCTCTCATTTTAGTTCTTCCCCAAAATTCTAGATCTAGTTTTCCCCCTTCCAATTTCCCATCAATTCTCCATCATTTCTCTTCAAATCTTATCCTAAATTCAACATTGAGGCCCCTACATCAAGGATATACAAGCAAGAAGCAAGGAACAAGGAGGAGGAGGCCAAGATCTACAAGGAGAGGAGCAACTTATCATTTGGGACCTTTACATTGGAAATCCATCTTCCAATAGGTACAAATCAGTTTTCCCCCTTCCTATAGGCTATAGATCTGAGTTTTTACCATGAGAAACCACCCCACATGTATAGGTTACCCATAGGATTTGTTTTGGAATCATTTGGAGACCTACGGTGGTAGTTATGTCCATTTTGGTGCCAATTTTGGGGGAATTCCGAAATTGGCACATGTAGTGCTTGTCAATGGATCTAATAGATCTAATTGACCATTGATTATTTGTTTGTAGCTTGTGTCATGTCCACAATTGGATATGTGTGGGCCGAATCTCGTCGATTTGACGAAACGGTCATTTTTGGGGGGTTTTCTCTGACACGGGGCCATGTGTATATCATATGGTGACACAGACACGTAGATACTATAATTTATATATGTATTGATCATAAATTACGTATTGGACTTGTACGTGTCCTCCGAGATACGTTTGGTTGTGAGTTGGGGGCCGTGTCGCAAGCGTATCATAGAAAAGTGTGATACGGGTGCGGTGCGCCCCATGTGTTTGTGTTTTGGCTTTTGTACTATACATGCATATGTAAATATTTGTATATGCTATCTATATTTTAATTGGAGTATATAATAGTGTAATTTGGGTTTTTGGTGTTTATGTGTGTCTATGTGTATACATTAGAGTGTCTACATAAATCTATATGTGTGTATATATATATATATATATATATATATATATATATATATATATATATATATATATATATATATATATATATTGGTGTATATAGCTATATGTTTTAATATCTATAGGTATATATACATATGGGCTTATATAATTTCAGGTGATATATATATATATATATATATATATATATATATATATATATATGGGGATAGCTGCTATATATATATATATGGTTATGTTCGTATACATAGTTGTGTATAGGTATAGATATCTGTGAGTTTGTGTTTGTGTGAATTTTGTGTTGTGTGCCCGAGTTAGTATCAGACAACTGATATTTCTCAGTAGATCTGTAGCTGATTTTACCTTGTTAAGTGAGGGTGGATACATTGGGTATATGGAATAAGAGGGGGTGAACTTGAAACAGCAAGCACTGTGTGCAGTGCATACTAAATCGAGGTAAGGAGACCAGCAGCTGAAACAGAAACTCACTGCAGCAACAGCACTGTATGCAGGTTGCACACATGAAGATGCACATCTGAATGCCCGGGACAGCAGCAACACTGTGTGCGGGTTGCTCAACTGAAGGATTCGACACAGTACCAGTGACTGCAGCAAAGGAAATGAAGAAGAAAAACAGCTGCAGATGAATAGATGCTGCAATAGAGTTTTCACAAGTAGAGCAGTTCCTGCAGAAACTAAATGTTGAAAGCAGCTACTGCAGGGTTTCAAGAGAGAACAGCAACCGAGCATCAGTATCAGTGACTGATACGGGCCACTGCACAGTGGCACATACCCGAGAACTCGACACAGGGAAGAAGACTCGCTGTACAGAACCACCTAGACTGAAGGCTCAAGACTACAACAGCATTGAGGTTCCATACCTGACAGTATTGTGTGCAGAGGTTCAATACCTGGAACTGCACACTTGCCTGTCTGAAGAAGCACACACTTCAGAAACTTGACATAGGACCATCAACTCCCTGTGTGCAGCAGCTTCACATGGAAGAGTGAGCCAGCAGCAACTGCATTTGAGTGCTGCAGTTCAACAGCTGATACGATTGAAGAGAACAGCAGTTCAGAACTCGACACTGTGCAGTTCAGTGGATGATATTCCAGGTATCACAGTGTACCAGGCACTGTGTATCAGTGTCAACTTTCTATGCAATTTGGTATCCTGGAGTTCTTGTTCAAGATGGGTTGAATTTTGGGGTTCCAGTTCAGTAGGGTTAATCATGTCCAGTGATGGTTCAGTTAGTGCAGTATTTTCTCCAGTTAGACTTTGAGGTTTTAGGTTGGCTTGGGTTGGTGGTTATAGAGTTAGATGGTTATCAAGGTAGGTATTGGAGTAGTTAGTAGTTAAGTATAGTGTGGTATTATGGTTTAGAAATTTGATACTTATATAACTAGTACTAGAAATTCTATGCATAATTGGATTAGTTGATATTATTAGTAGTTAGATATTATAGGGTTAGTTTAGATAATTAGTATTAGATGGGTTATGTGTATATGTATACTTGTATTGGTTGATTGGTAGCAGTTAACTATATGTATATACTATTGTATAATGATATTAGTAGTTAGGGGTGAGTTATATTTTATGTACTAGTTATATGTATTAGTGGGTTGCCTTGGGATACCAGGGTATCCCCAAGGTATGGGCCAATGACAGGGTATTAAGCGTGGGTATCGAGGGTAATTGTGATACGCTTTGGCACAAGGCCAAAGTATCATAATTAAATTGTTTTGAGATATTATTATTATTATATATGACTTATGTATATATATATATAAACCTATTTTTATATTAGAAAATTTGCGTATCTTAGGATACGACTTCTTGATTTTACTTTGGTGTGTTAGTTTAGCTAGTATAGCATAGCTTCATAGTGTATTGACTTAGTGACTAGCATTAGACTCTTGCAACCTAGAAATACATTGGTTTGACTTAGAAACGACGTATTGACCTAGAACTTCTTTAACTTCATTTATTTCCATCTTTGAACCTTGTTTTGATGCAACATACCATATATAGGTTGTGAGACACCAGCTTGGGCATCGAGAGACACACTTTGCTCAGGACTTCAGGCGAGTACATTTCTCTGATTGTTTTCAATTCATAATGTTGTATATATGCATGTTCTAGATTAGTATACATTGATTTCCGACACAGTGACTTCACGGACTGGTACTATATGGATCCCGTCAGGAGGTGTTATCCCCTACCGTGTGCAACGGGTACCTAATGACATGTATTTCATCGTATACATCGGGTATTGACTTTCATGTGCTTCTTGTGCATCCACTATTTCGTGTGCTAGTGTGACTATCGTGATCATGTACGTAACATGTCATGATTGGATCCATGAGTATTGGTTGGGGAGGGGGAGTAGGAGTTGGTTATGTGATCAAAGCCCTCTTGATCTCATGTGCATGTCGATTATACACCTCACGTATAATGGAGTTACCTATATACCTCATGTGCAACCTAAACCGATCACATAACGAACTCTCACTCTAAAACACATAGTTAGTATTTCTTGTTCTCTACTTGCAGTTTTTTTCGTATTTACTTTCAGCTTTATTGTGCCTATTGCCTGTTCACTTGTACAGTATATTCTTTCTACTTGTGCATCTTGTATCATTTTTCTATTGCTTGTTATATATGCTCGATTATGTTATTGGAACTGCTTTCAGAGGTATGTACTTTGCTCCAATCCTGACTGGATATACTTTTCCAGATGATTGGCTAGAGAAGCTGTGTCCCACACATTACGGACCTCAGGAGGGTGAGACTTTAGAGGACACTCCCCTAGAGTCAGAGGACATAGTACCAGTGACCGAGGAGGTCTAGTTTTGTTTAGATATTGTATTAGACTATTATTTTGAGGAGATTCACAGATGTACTATTATTTCATATTGTGGATTGTATCTATCTTTCCTTCGCTATTTCCATTCGTGCATTATTTTCTCCTTAGTTTGTTTTGTGATTGAGATTGATATATTTGTGAGATACCATATTGCTCCTCCGATTGGAGTTGAGATGTTTGACAGGTACCATATTATATTGTTGAGATGTTAGATAGTTAGAAATGACCCAGACAGCGTTCTACCACCGATTCTGCGGCGTAGGTTAGGCGTAACCACGTACTCGTGCCCGAATATCAGGGTGCGGGTTATGACATTTGGTCGAGCGATGGAGCGGGAATCAACGCCTGAACAGGGGTACACTGCAGTAAATTTCTACAGGCGTGCGTGCTGGATCTCGCGAACGGCGACGAGCGGCGGTTGGCGTGCTCCGGGCGGCGGCGCTGGGGGATCTGGTGGTCGGCGGCGCAGGGTCTGGGTAGTCGAGATTTAGGGTTAGGGTTTAAGATATATATATATATATATATATATATATATATATATATATATATATATATAGGTAGAGGGGAAAACGAAAGGGGGTCGGGCTTCCGCGCGGGGGTTCTGCCGCTGCTGCTGCTGGTTTAGCTAGCGGGTAGGGTTTAAGGAAATGGGTTGGGTTAGGACCGGGTTTGGGTTTAGCTTAAGGGAAAGGGGTTTTGGTTATTTTCTTATTTCTTTTCCTTTTTCTTTTTTTATTATTCATTTCTTTTCTTATTAATAAATCTATATATATATATATATATATATATATATATATATATATATATATATATATATATACAATTCCAAAAAATTATATTAGTGCATACAAATAATCTATTAACCGTCCACAAGGTCTCCTATATGAAATAAATTAAGGTAAAATAATGGTTTAGCTCCATAAATTCTTATATGAAAATCAACCTAGTAATTAAATTCAATAAATTCTATTTTTTCTAATATGCTACGAAATACTGCAATTCAATTAAATAATTTAATTAAATAATTAATACGGTTTTTTAAAATTAGGGGTTTTACATTCTACCCAACTTATAAAAATTTTCTCCTCTAAATTAAAACTAAGCCACAATAGAAAGATCAAGGGTGGTATAAGGTAGAAATTAACAAAGTAAATTCATACCTTGGTCTACGAATAGATACGAAAAATGTTTGCACATGTCGTCCTCGCGCTCCCAAGTTGATTCTCCTGGCGCGCCATGCTTCCATGCCACGCGAACCAAGGGAATAGACTGGTTCCTCAACACTTTCTCTCGACGATCAAGGATCTCCACGGGTTGCTCTTGGTATGACAAGCTCGGCCCAATGGTGATCTCGGAATGGTCGAGAACATGATTGTTGTCTGCCATATATCGCCTAAGTTGCGATACGTGAAATATATCATGTACTCCTTCAAGTGAAGGTGGTAGCACAAGTCGATACGCCACTTCTCCCACTCTCTCTAGCACGTCAAATGATCCAATATACCTTGGACTCAGCTTGCCACGCCCTCCGAATTGAATGGTGTCTCTGGTAGGTGATATCCTCAAGAAGACATGATTTCCCTCTTTAAACTCCAAGGGACGACGATGAAGGTCTGCCCACTGCTTCTGCCTGTCTTGCGCTGCTCACAAGTGCCCTTGTATCTTCCTCACTGTCTCAACGGTGTTGACTACCAACTCTGGTCCCAGAATCTGACGTTCTCCCACGTCACTCCAACACATGGGAGACCTACACTTTCTTTCATACAATGCTTCAAACGGAGTCATCTGGATGCTCGCTTGATAGCTATTGTTGTAAGAATACTCCACAAGGTGTAGGTGGTCCTCCCATGATCCTCCAAAGTCTAACTGTCATGCCCTAGTCCTAAAATACGTAGGACCAGAAAACGTAAGCATGCCAGTCGTATGAGTATGGCACTCCAATATATGGAAACCCTAACACACGTACGCTGTATATGAATAACAAAATCCACAAGTGGTATAAATCCAACGCAAGTCACATGTTATAATCTAGATCTCATCCATAAAACCAATATAAATAAATAACCAGCAGCTATGAAACTAGATCTCAAATGAAAAGTATCTAAAGCTGGTAGTCGGTTGGAAACAAATCCACTACCGGACTAGAAGAAAGAATAACGAGATAGATACCATATAAGTACAACAACTACCAACTACTGAAACTCGAAGAGAGGACCTGTGCGAAGTATAGGTAACCAGTCCGGAATTGCGATCCTGCAAATACTCAAGAATAATACACCTGGAAAGGTACCAGGTCCTCAGAGGGACATAACAAGATACATAAAAGCATACCATAAAGTAAATACTGTAAAACTCCAGGGCGACCTAACCATCTAAGTGAAATGCAACTTGAGGACAACCTTAGTATATGGGAATATGTAGGCTAGACATATGCTGACGTAATTCACCAATCGTGACAACCGGCTAGTATATGCCACATATGCCCCCATTCGAGGGCACCTGCAATAATAACGTCCATCTCCGAGGAGCATGGTATCTGAATAATAACGTCCAACGTTCTATAGAGTGTGGTATCTGCAAAAACAACAAGTGACATCCAACACTCTAAAGAACGTGGTATCTGCAATATATATATATATATATATATATACGTCTGTATCACTCCGTCGAGTGCGGTATCTGTATAGAAGGAGTGGGTATCCCATACGCCTACTAGTCGTCCTCCCCGCCCAATGATCTAAGCACGTTGTATCCAAAACACGCGTCAGCTACTACGCCTCGGCGTTGTAACTCTGGCTCATAGACTATCGTTAGAGCAAGGGTCCATCCTTACAACCAAACAAGGATAGGGATGGGACCATCGTACCACGCTAGTCTATGCTCCGCCTATCAATAACTGCTAAGTCTTCTAACATGCATCACTATTAGCAGTTATACCCTATCCGTCGCACGCCTACACGCATAGGTGGCCAACCACATACGCAGGACCGTGCCCTATATGAGACTCACAACACGTGTACGGAATGTGTCAAGGCCTGGGAGTCATACCAATAACTCCACGACTTTAGGTGGGTCTCCTAGACACTAGGTCAGACACAAGTCCTAACGTCAACGCATTCGTTGACTGCACCCGAGTCTCTCTCGGACACGCACAGTTATCATAGCTAAAACAATAAACAGGCAGCTGAATACAGAAATTAAACAGTATAACAAGGCAAGGTATACTTTCCTGGCAAGAGAGCTGCAAAAATGTAACGTCCAGATGTCAAATACCAAGTGTCAGAAACTATGGCCTCAGAATGAACGTCTCCGGGTGCTGAAATAAATATCACTATTAGTCTCAGAAAATATCAAATAGCTAGAAACGTCTGTCCTTAAGTCCAATTTAGAAACAAGGGCAAAGATCACATTTTCTGGTCAAAGCGGGGTCCACATGTGGGCCGCTTTGCACCAAAAAATGTGTCAGAACCAATGGTCTCCAAATTTGGCAAACTTAGTGTCAACAAGTCCAGAACGTCGATACGAACCCAACGGAATATCCAGAATTAGATTTCGATGTGTCGATCATGAAATCGCCCATCAAGTGGAGCCTGTAGAGCCCACGATACGAGATTTTGTCAACGTTCTCAGAATCGAACCAAACTTGGGTCACAGGACTAGCGTATTGCTACGAGTTCGATGGCGTAAGTTTTGTTTCGATCCGACGTGTGTATACAAAGTTACAGCATATTCCAGAACAGGCGAATACTGGACATTGTTGGCGAATACACATTGATTCCGGTGTGCACGCATATCCAAATCAACTTCTGTGAAATCTCGCACGTCCGTATCAACGGCGCGCACATTTCGGTGAAGACCACGTGCGACCAAGTCATCCCGTTTGGCGGGGCGTACTCAGTTCCGGGGTGAAACGGGGCATTGTTTTTCCTGTATTTGGATCGCGGTTCGCGATCACCATAGGACGCGATGCACCGAGCGGGTTGCACGGGCATCGAGAGGGTTACATAGCCTACGTGTCACAACTGACAGAATGAAACACGGAACAACGAGGAGAGAGAATGGGTTACCTGAACAGGACTCCGTGGAACGAAGATTTTCCTGTGTCTGGTTACTGTGTTGTGTCCTGGTTGCTGTGTCCGGGTTCTGCCGTGTCCGGTACTGCGTCGTGTCCGGTACTGCTCGAGTCGGGGTCGTTGCGGGGTGGTTCGGAGCCGTTGCGGCTCAGCCGGCCGAACGAGAGAGGCCGCAAGGGGTCGGGAAGAAGAACCGTACAGGCCGGAGAAGGTACACAGGGGTCGGTCGGCGGATACACAGGCGGAGGAGGGAAAAGCATCGCACTGCCGGCGGGGGAGAGATGTACTGTAGGTCGGCGGGGGGCTGCACAGGGTCGGGCTGAAGATTCGCGAGCCCGGAGACGACGGCCAAGGCGAAAAGAACTCCATCCTCGGCGAAGAGGAGGACTCTCCGCTGCCGAAGATGTCGCTGTAGAAGTTGTCGTTGAGGTGGCGCCTCCTCGCGGGGCTGCTCGTCTCCCCTCCGAACACCGGCTTCTCCCCAAGCCTGGATCCGGGTCGGGATCCGAAGTCCGGCGAGTGCTCCTGGCTCTGGCGGAGGTCCGTTAGCGAGGACCGGCGCGGGGGAAAAGGGAGAGGAGGAAGGAGAAGAGGCGAGGAGGAAGGCTGCTGGTGGTGGAGGGTGGTGCTGATGATGATGGTGGTAGCGAGGAGATAGGGGAAGTCGAGGGTGGCGGTGGCGAGCTTCACGGGGAGATGGCGGACGGAGCTCAAGGAGGAGGTCGGGGACAGCAGTGAGTCGGGGTGGCTGCTGCTCGACTCCAGCGAGGTCGAGTCGAGCAGGGAGGAGGGGTGGCGAGTGGCGGAGGAGGTGGCGACGATGATGATGGTGGTGGTGGTGATCGATGATGGTGGTGGGGTTGGCTGTGATGGGGGTGGCGGTAATCGACGGGGGGAAGGAAGGGCGGAGTGGAGGAGGTAGTCGGGAAGGGACAGCGGAGCTCTCCGGCGGGGTCGGCTCGCCGCTGTGCCGGCGAGGTCGGGGTCGGGGAAGGGGGCAGGCGGCTAGGGTTAGGGATTTGGGTTTTCTTTTATAGAAATTAATTTTTTTGGGGTAAATGGGTAAATTCACATTTAGGATATTTGTGGATATTTTCAGGTGGGTCCCGCTTCCAAATGGACGATGCAGGTTCACCCTCCAATGAGGGGGTGACACCTCATACTGGAATTTACAGAAAAGTCCCGGTAATTTTATAAATTGCACAGAGGTCCTATTTTGGGCAATTGCACAATTTTGCAATTGTCTGGGAAAAATACCCGATTCCTGAAAATGCTATAATGTACAAAAATGAGGGGAATGGCTGTGTGAAGGCCCTGAGGGGATGGGGGTGAGTCTGGACAGGGACTGGACCTGGTTTTCTTGGGTGATACGGGCCATCGTATTAATTAATTAATAATTAATACGCACGGTGTTCTCTAATTATTTAGAGACAGGTAGGGCCATAATTTTAGTACGGTGTCATTATACTAAATGTAGTATAATCAGTGTAGAATATTATCGTATTTTTTTTGGGCAAAATAGGTAACTGTTGGGCCTCTAATCTCTATTGGAACAGGGATGGGTATAGATCTAGGAATTTAATTAATAAATAATACGGACGTTTGTAACGATATTTGTGCGACTAAAACGAGGCTCATGCCAGCATGTTTGGGAGTTGCACAAAGTGCAGGATAGTAGACTGACATGTCTAGGAGAGGTATGTGAACTTTGTTTGGGGATAACAGTCAGTGTAACGCTCTAAATATTTAGGTGATGGACAGGTGCACAAATTAATAGGATATGTAAGCAAAATAAATTAAAATATTACCATAAATCCTAAATTGCTAAAAATAATCCTAAAATATTGGCATAGGAAGGACTAAAAGTCGGACACTCATCTCTCTGCCACGAATCACTACAGGACACGATCTACAAATCTGACTAACAGGTACAACTCCTCCTCCGGTAAGAATTCTAACACAACTAGGTAAAGGTGTAGTGGCAATATTGTGTTTGGCAATAAAACTAGAATATATAAACGAGTGGGTGGCTCCCGTATCAAATAATATCACCGCAGGAAAAGTAAAAGAAAGAGTAATACCTGCTATGACATCAATCTCCTGATCTATGACATCCACTTCTAGTGCAAAAGCTTGCCCATTCCTCTGTGGTAATCCATGACTGGCCCTCGTGTACTGATCCTCCTGAGTAGGTAGCGGTGCTCCTCGCTGAAATCCTCTGGCTACTGGGGGTCGAGGTGCTCCTGGTCTAGTCATCTGCTGAACTGGCTTTGGTGCGGGAAGCGCTAGCCTTTGTATTGGCGGTGGAAGTGTCATTGTCTGCTGCATTGGACAGTTTCTCGCCATATGTTGTCCGGAACCATACCTCATACATTATCCCAAACGAGTCTGACAGTCTCTCAAAATATGCCCGCATTTTCTGCAATAATTACAGTGGGGCTTCTCCAAAATCTGGTACGGTCCTGCTCTGTGCTGGTACTGCTGTTGCTGTGCCAAAGGACATCTGATAGGCCCTCCTTGTTGTGTCCTTGTTGGTCCTTACTGTATCCTTGCTGGTCCTTGTTGTGTCCTCAGTTGACCTCCTTTTCCCCTGTTGATGGTCTCTTGTAATCTAGCTTCTGTTAATAATTTGGTATAAGAGATCCGGGACTGTGAGCTAGTGTAGTGTTGGAGCTCCTGAGTCAGTCCGTGGTGAAACCTCTTAGCCTTCCCCAAGTCATTTGGTATCAGGGCAGCGCCATATTTACTAAGATGACTAAACTCTGTATCATACTCGTCAACTGTCTTATTTCCCTGCTTCAGTTGAAGAAACTGATCGTACAATGCGTCCCTTACCGTGTCCGAGAAGTACTTCCTCTCAAAGCACTCCAAGAATTGTTCTCAAGTCTGATACGTACCCAACTGGCGCTCCATTGATTCTGTAAACACCCTAAATTTTCAGATATTTTTAAATCAATTTTTAGGATTTAAAATGCATTTTTCAGGAATTTACATAGGACCTGTGGTGAGTTTGTAATTTTTAATTGCCAATAAATAACATTAAAATGAAATGAAAATATGATTTTATGGTGTAAAATAGAAAACCGGACTTAGGGTAATTTTCTGGGATTTTATTGGACATCAGACCTATTTTTAAGAGCCTAAAAACTATTTTCTAATTAAATTATTAATTATTATTATTATTATTATTATTATTATTGTTTTAGCTTAGGCCCGGCCCAGTGGGCCGAAGCCCAGCCCAGCCCGCCATGTTATCGGGTCGGGCGGCTCCGCCCAACCCGAACCTGCACCCGACCCGACCCGCGAAGCCCATCCCCTCCCCCACGCCTGAGCCCGCGGTTTCCGCCGCGTTCTCCGGCCACGTCGCCGGAGAACCGCCCGCGCCATGCTCCACGACCCCACGTCTTCCTCCTCGACCCGCCTTCCCCGGCCTCATCTCCGCCCGACGCTCCCCTATAAAAACCTCCCCCCTCCTTTCTCTTCCTCCCCCAAAACCCCGAACCCTAACCTCTCCGGCAACCCGCCGCTGTCCTCCTCCGAAGCACAGCCGAGCACCCCGCCGGAGCCTCCCATCTCCACCCTCCAGCACCTCCTCCCGCAGCCGCCAGGGCCCGAGCCCCTTTCTCCCTCCTCCCTATTCACCCAGCGGCCGGCCGAACTCCTCCGCCCGCCGTTGACCGACGGCCAGCACCGCCCTCACCCGAGCCCGGCGACGCCACCCAGCCCCTCTCCGGTCACTACGGTGCAGCAGACCCCAGCCCTAGGCCGGACACGCCGCTGGACACGCGGACACAGCGTCCAGGACACGGAACGCGTATCGGACTCGAAAAAAAACCCCGGTTTCTCGGGTCCCCTTCAGGTACTCGTAACTTGCACCTCGGATCTCTGTTTTTGATTCCGTAAATTTCTACGTTAAGCCTGTATGACCCTCTCGGTGTCCGGATAAACCGCTCGGGGCATCGCATCCTGTGGTGATCGCACACCGCGATCCAAAAACAGGAAAAAACCAGACCCTGTTTCACCCCGGAACTGAGTGTGCCCCATCAAACGGGACGACTTGGTCACGCACGGTCTTCACGGATACGTGCGCCTCGTAGATACGGACGTGTGGGAGTTCGCGGAAGCTGATTCGGGTGTGCGTGCACACCGAAATCAACGCGTATCCGCGGACATCGCCCCGTATCCGCCTTTTCTACATTTCACCCTAATTTCGTGTACACACGTCGGATCGAGACGAAACTTGCGCCATTGGACTCATAGCGATACGCTGGTCCTGTGGGTCAAGTTTGGTCCGATTCTGAGAACGTTGACGAAATCGCGTGTCGTGGGCCCCACAGGCCCCGCTCGACGGGCGATTTCGTGATCGGCTCATCGGAATTCAAATCTGAAAGTTCCGTTGGGTTCGTATCAGCGTTCCTGACCTGTTGACACTAAGTTTGGTGAATTTGGAGACTGTTGACCCTGACACGTTTTTCGGTGCAAAGCGGGCCCACCGGTGGACCCCGTTTTAGCCCGAAATTACCGTTTTTGCCCTTGTCTCCAAATTGGACCCAAGGACAGGCGATCCTAGCTGTTTGACACCTTCTGAGCATGATGGTATTGTTTATTTCAGCTTTTGGAGACATCTCTGGGAATTTCCGAAACCAGGACCTAAGTAGAATCCAAACTTCAGGCAAGTGCACCTTGCCAAACTTGCAGTCATTATTTTCATATTATCTGTAGAAATACTCTGCTGGATGTCTTGTGTAAACTCATATAAACTGATTTAAACTGCTTAACCTAGGGAACGTATGACGTACCTAGTGTCCGATCATAGTCGGGTGCCAACACCGTACGCGGTGTTGGGTTCGTCATTAGAGATGGATTTACGATTCCCTTACTTTTGTACTTGACCTATCAAGTACCCTACAACCCAGGACACTTGACACTATCATGGACAGAATTCTCCTGAGATATTCGTGGTGATTCTGTATAGGATACAGGACTTGACAGAGTTATTTTAGTTATAGACAGTATGACTTGTTGCATTAGCTATAATCCCGCTGACATGGACATGAGACGTTATGGTCATGGCTTGCGTGATTACATTGGGTGGGGAGAGACACACAGGCTACAGGCTGTTCTACATATATATCTACTATTATTGTGAGGTTGTAGACTCTCCAGCAGAGCTAGACCCTTTACGTGTTATTACTGCTACCGGCTCCCCGACACAGAGCTTGTAGCGGTCTCAGCCTGAGTACTAGTGTTGCTCTCATTTGCATATCACATAGATGGTTACTTAGTTTACCCTGTTGTTCATTTATTTATTGCACTGCTTATTCATTTGGCTTATTTTATTTTGTGCCTTGCTATGTCCACTGAGGACCTGGAATGGATTATGTCCCCAGGTTTAGCCGATGAGCAGTATCCCGAGATATACGGGACAGGAGCTGAAGCTATCGCTGGAGCTGAACCAAACACTGAAGACGAGGTGACTGCCGAGGACTTCTCCTGAGTGCCTGTCCCAGTACTCATTTATTTATTTCATGTTTATCTCTTTTGTTCCTGGCCTATAGAGCCAGTTTATTCAGACTTAAGTCGGATTGTTTCTCCGACTGACTTGCTGTGATGATGTTGCTACATTATTTCCATTTGATTATGCAGTTTATTTCTTTATCTTTATGGATGAAATTAGTGTGACTTGTGTAGTAGACCTTATTTACAGCTTAAGTATGCCCTGATGGCTCCATTAAATTGGGTTATCCATCGGTGCGTGCTGTCGCGCCCCGATCCCGCAGGGGCCGATCCCGTAGGGCCTATCGTCCTCGCTTGGTCCCTACGAAACCATTCGTCCTCGCTTGGTCCCTACGGAACCGTTCATCCTCGCTTGGGCGCGATACCGTGCAAGCCTAAGTTACGCTTGCACCAGGCAACGTACCTGCACAAGACAAGTTAGACAAAATATACATATATAGGCACAGAGTAAAACGCAGAGAACCAAAGTTGAACACATTTGATAGCACACAAAATACTTTCTTTTATTGAATACTGAAGATTTGGATTACAAGGTGTTTGCTTGGCTGAGTTACAAAATATGCCTTAGAAGGCTTACAACTCTTTTCTCATTCCCAAAACTAGCCACAACGCCCATTACATTATGCCCTTGTAGTAGGACCAAAATAGCAAAACATCTAGCAGAAGAGGAAGTAGCCCACTGGAGAGGTAAGCAGCGGAAGAAGCAGCACGAACACAGTCCTAAGGAAGGGTGCGCACACACTGATTCAGGTTCAGGATGCTTGCCAGACTCTCGCTTCCAGTACCTGGATATTTGCCCACAAACGTGGGTCAGTACTACCACATGTACTGGTGAGCGACCGTAGCCAAACTCACCTTAGAAATCCACACTAAGTAAGCATATAAAGCTAGCATTATTAAGTGGTCTTTCTGGTTGTCTAGTTTCTTTTTAACAATTCATGCTAGAAAACATAGACAATATAAAGCAAGTGCATATGATATTTCTTACCCACGGCCGAGCGGTTATCCCTGCAGCAGACACACAAGTTAGCCACAATTTGCATATGAATAACTTATGAATCAATAAGTAGGCATCAATTTGTTAGGTATGCAAGAAGGTAAACCTAGCATGCGCCCTAACTATATGATGGTCCCCTCCACAGGATTAGCAGTTAGGACGTACAAGCCCATCTCACTAATAGACGAGTCTACCCTCCCGTAAGTAAGGACGTTCACGCCTCAGGGTATCTAGATCTCTTTCCGGCCGAACGATCCCCAGTGCCCCAGGGACCACCCGAGAGATAATCCTTGTGCACAAGTTGTCCTGACCAAATGCATGAATGCAAGCTCCTATCAGAAAATATGCTATCATGCAACTGATGAACAATGAGCAAGCAAGTCTATCTCTTCTTTTCTCTTTTCTCTTTTTCTCCTTTCTAGATCATGTCCAGAGTTTTCCAGCTATAATACTCGAGGCATAGCATATAAGGGACAATAAGCATTCCATAAGCAACTAGTAAGTTAGCAGTTCTATACTTGAAGCATGCAATACTTTCTTTCTCTTTTTAGCTTATCTTTTTAGTGAGGCAGCATATTTATGTAAACTAGAGATTCTTTATTAGGCATGCAAACTTAAAGGATTCATCGAAGGGCCTAAGCCACTCACCTAATGAACCGAACGAGGGGATGGGGAAGCCTAAGCGACGTTCACTCCTTGGTTATGCGTCCTGAAAATGCAACAATACTTGGTTAGCATACTTCAATCTCTTTCCCTTACGATTCGGAAGAACGCGCAAGCGAGAAAGCGAAATCATGAAAACCAAGTCATCGAAAGCAACTCAAAACACAAAGCAACACAAAACCAAGAAGCAAAGCAACCAACAAAACTCTTGGACTTATTTCAATAGAAGCCGTTCGATTAATTCGAAGGGTTCATTGCACTTCGTCCGTGTTGATTCGGTAAGGTTTCCCCGAGACTCGATTCTCAACCGAGTCGAAGCAGCGTAGTGTTCCATAAGTAACCGTTTGGAGCGGGGCGTTACATACTACCCCACTGAGAAGAAGTTTCGTCTACGAAACTTAAGAGATCAAGGAGGCAAAGATCAAGCATCAAGAGTTCAAAGGAATAAGACTCACCAACATCGTGTCCGCTCTCATCACGCTCAATATTCAACTGATACACTCTAGGCCTTCTTATCTGATCAGTTGGTTCCAGAGCAGGACCCGGAGGGGTCTGAGTCTCAACCCGAGCAGTCTTGTTGTTTCCATCCGGGTATGGTGGCGGAACCCTCTTGTTTTGGCAGTTCACTGCCTGATGCCCTTTTTCCCCGCAGTTATAACACTCATTATTTGCACCACGACAAATATCTACGGTATGGCCTGGTTTGTGGCAGTAAATGCATATAGGACCTGGGCGCCGCTCGCCCGTTGTTTTCTTTTCTCCATTATGGTATCTTTTAGCAGGAGGGTTTCGAGGAGCCGGTGCCCTTTCTGGAGCATTTTGTGGAGTGAACTGCTCATTCTGCACGGCTGCCTCAAAGGCTTGTATATAGGTTTTGTACTCCCAGTTCATAACATCTTTTCTTAGATTATCGTTTAAGCCTTTTATGAACCGATGTGTGCGGGCTCCCTCATCGGGAATCATCGAGCTAGCGAACTTAGCAAGTTTGGAGAATTCTGACTCGTAATCTTCGACAGACATGCTCCCTTGCTTAAGCTCGATAAACTCGTCTTCTTTTCTCTGCCTGACAGCTGGTGGGAGGTAATGTGCAAGGAATGCTTCCTTGAACATTCCCCAAGTAATCCTACCATCCTGATGTTTGGTGGCGAGGTCTGCTTTCTTGACTTCCCACCAGTCGTGTGCTCGTAATCGCAACTGCATATCTGCGCACGCCACCCTCTTATTCGCAGGTATTGAGGCAAAGCTAAACAAGCTCTCCATCTTTGCGACCCAGTCCATCACCTTATCCGGCGTGGTCCTGCCTTCAAACTCCGGAGGGTTCAACTTCAGGAACTCAGCGCCTTTAAAGGTAGACTTTCCGGCCGCGCGAGGAGGCTTGTTTGTTTCTGCTAATCCTGCGCCTTGAGGCATGGTCGGGGCAGTCACAGGTGTTGCGGCGGTGCCAGATGCACCACTGTTCGCTGCTAGTGTTGTCACTATCTGTGTTAGGGAGTCAAGCTGCTTTTGTTGTGCCAAGGCTCTAGCATCAGCTCGTTGCTGCTGAGCCTCGAATCGTTCTTGTTGCGCAGCATGACGATCGTTTTGATTCTGTAACATTGTAATCAATCTATCCATTTGATCATCGCTCACGCTAGCTGCGCGCGATGACTCAGGGTTACCAGCACCTGTTCTTGTCATCTTTGCTGCAAAAGAGAGTAGCTTGCATTAGTCTCATAACGTATTATAGACTTATTGCATGGGACGTTGGGTTTTCATACTCTTAGGGACCTTTCTCACTCGATTTACTTCTTATAGATTCGAAATCAATTTTCAAAATTTGGGACTTTTGAAATCGCTTGAAAACTTATATCCTTTTCGAAGACGATGTTTGAAGGGGCCAAGGACGTAAAGCCATGCTCTGATACCATTCTGTCACGCCCCGGCCCCGCCCGGGCCGCCGCTCCGCCCTGCCCCGCCCCGTGCGGCCGGGAATTAACGAACCGGACACGTATCACCGTGCCTCGGCGCGCCGGACGCGAATCACCGCACCCGTCCCGCGGGTGCGAGGGAGGAAGGGAGCCAAGCGAATGGCCCGTTCGAGCTTTCGGGGGATGTGATGCCGCACGGACCTGGGGTTGCGCCCGTGCAAGGCCAATCGTTTAAGTTGATAGTTGGCTATCATCGCATCAATCGAGTAAGCAGCGGAAAGGGACTTTGTTGCAATGCAATGCATTAGCCAACTGAGTGTTCGGGACTTGGGTTTCCTTTAGCAAAGGCACACGTTCGTTCCATACATTATGCCCCCTTATAAGATAGCATTCTCGGGGTAACAATCGAAACCATCATTCCGGGTCTTCGGGACTGTGGCACGCCTATCGCTTCCTCGGACGATCCAGTACCTGCGAACAAGTAAACTGTTGGTGGATCAGCACTTTATACAAGTACTGGTGAGATAAAATCAACTGAACAGAAACAAGCATTCACTCAAACAGGCACTAAGTAATCATGTTATAAAACATTACATTACTAGTGATCTTTCTAGTTTTACCTAGGTTCGTTTCATGCAGTTCTAGCAGAGTCGATTTACTTGTTTAGAAACATGTTTGGAAACAGAGTTTCATATTGAATATGCAAGCAAGCAAACCGTTCATGTTCCAGGGTGTGCGCGGCGTGTCTCGTGCGACTCGAGGGTCTGATGCAAGGCTAGACACACGATGCACATTCTTAGGGGCAGTCACTATCCAAGCCAACACAATGACTTAGCTATATGCAGGGCGGTCCCCGAGTAACTCAAGATCGGTAGCGGTTAGTCCAGCATACCAATGACTCTTTTATCTGATGCTAGAGGCAGCTGTGACTCATGGTTGCTTTGCACTATCATGGTAGCAGCCGGGACACATGCAGTTCAGCTCTCCACCAATAGCCATTGTCCGACCGCGTGCGAATGCATGGAACACTATCAAATAAACTCTAGTATGCAGACGAGACGAACCATCAGAATACATTCATTGTTGCGGGGCAATCCGACTTATCAGTTGAACACGTTCAGGCACAGTATGGTTCTCTCGAAGCATAGACGATAGTGAACATATTCATGCACTCTAAGCAGGCGATTCAGGATTCTCGTTTAGCAGACATTGATTCAAAGACAAGCTAGGTGAGTTCGTTCATTAACATGCAAGGCAGGTTCTATCATTCTCTTAAGAAAACATTGCAAGCAAAAACACAGGTTATTATTAAGGCGTGCAAGAATCAGAGAACGAAGTTCTGCCCACTCACCTTGATACATAACGCCGGCACGAAGTGGGACGTTACACTTGTCCCTATGCTAAAGTTAATTCACTACAAGATATGCTAAAATAAATGAATTGTATGCAAATGTATATAGAGTTACTGCTTTACTTTAGTTAAATGTTTGCCTCTTACTCACCTGCTGCATCACTAAATCGTGCATTGAACCTTTTATGGTTAGTGTTTGTATCCCGTGCAAAGAATGAAAGAGAAGAGTCTAGTAGCCCGTCCTGATGTTCCGGTCCTACGGGATCTGGAGGGTGTGGCTATTAGATTATTATATGCTTATTCATGTATGGTGCATCCTAATGGTTTTATTTGATAGAATATTGCTTATCATGCATTGGTCTCAGACAACTTGTGCACAAGGTAATAGTCTCTCGAACAATTTTTGGGGCACTGGGAATCGGTCGGTCCGGAAGGGATTGTGAGAGCACCCCGATGTTCCAGTACTACGGGATCTAGGGGGTGTTGTTGTCCATCAATGGGGCAACTCATGGACCATCATATAGATAGGTCATATGCTAGGTTTACTTCTTGCATACCTATTATTTTGACAACAAGATTGATGCATAAGTTTATCCATATATTCACATTATGGCTAACTTGTGTGTCTGCTACAGGGATAGTCGCTCGGCTATGGGTAAGAATTATCATATGCATGGTTCAATTATTGTTTATGTTTCTTGCACTGAACTGTTAAAAAAAAGAAACTAGACAACTAGAAAGATCACCTAATAATGCTAGCTTTACATGCTTACTTAGTGTGGATTTCTAGGTGAGTTTGGCCATGGTTGCTCACCAGTACATGTTATAGTATTGACCCACGTTTCTGGGCAAATCTTCAGGTTATGGTAGCGAGAGCTTGGAGAGCATTCTGAATCAGTGTTAGCGCATCCTTCCGAGGGACCATGCTCGTGCTGCTTCCTAGCTTTCCTCTCCTTTGGGAAACTCCTCTTCTGCTACATTTTTTGATTTTTGGTCCTACTAAAAGGATATAATGTATGGATGTTGTGACTAGTTTTGGGATTGTAAAAAGAGTTGTAAGCCTTCTATGGCATATTTTGTAACTCAGCCAAGCAAACACTTTGTAGTCCAAATCTTCAAGTATTCAATAAAATAAAAGTATTTTGTGTTCCTATCAATGTGTTCAACTTTGGTTCTCTGCATTTTATCCTGTGCCTCTATATATGAATATTTTTGTCTAACTTGTGTCTTGTGCAGGTAATGCTTGGTGCAAGCGCAACTTAGGCTTACACGGCATCACGCCCAAGCAAAGACGATCGGTTCCGTAGGGACTAAGCGAGGATGATCGGCCCTTACGGGACTAGGGCATGACACTTATAATACTAGAATATAGCATCTTAGGAATGTTATTACAATATCCTAGGTAGTTTGTGCCAGTGAGTTAAGTGTGTCCATGGCTTAGAACCATAGTATACCATTAGTATTAGAAGTGGTAACCCTTGATATTAAGTATTTTGGATAGGATGATGCTCAGTGAATGCTTGGTGTGAGATAAGTAAGAGGTCCAGCTAGGACACCTGCGGCACCGCAGATTGCTCAACACCCGCGGAGGGAGCCACCCCAGCAGGGTGAGACATTTGAGATGACGGTCTATGAGGCCGATGCTACAGGTGTTGGGTTAGCAAGTTATGTTCCTTCTTCCTGTCCTTTTCTATCCATTTGATTTGATTAATTCCTTAGTACCTTGAAGTTGCTTCGTGTTATATAGTTAGTATAGTTAGTAGTATACCCTGACAGAGACTGTAATATCATGACTGCATAAGAGGAGAATTTTTGTCATTTCTCATTATTCATATATTTTGTATATATTTTATATATTGTGTTTAATATTTATTAGTGGACTAGACTATTTATTAGACTTAATGTTAGTGAACCCAACTAGACTTCACATGACTCATTAGTTTAATTAATTAGTTTAGTCATGGTTGACTCTTTAATTAGGAGGATGAGTGGATGTAAACCCCCTCGACCAAATTTGAGTTTACTTAGCTTAGATAGAGAGATTAGGGTTAATTTGGTGCAAATTAGAATTTATACACAGAGTTTTATTTATTGTACAATATTTATATTACTTAGCGCACCTTATCATTGTTTCGATATTTAGAGTACTACACTAGCTATTACCCTCAAACAAATTCCATACACTTTTTTTAGACATGCCAGCCTACTATTCTAACCCTGGTGTAACTCATAAATACTCTGTCTTGTGCTTCATTTTAGTCGCACAAAAATTGTTACAAACGTCCGTGCTTAAATTTAATTAATTCCAACTTTGCATTCTTTGTCCGTTCCAATTGAAATTGGGATACAACATCAACCCGTTTTGTCCAACCTAAATTATGACATTATTATATTCTAAGTCTACTATGCCCATGATGCTTGTGTTCCACCCAATTTTGACCCCATGTATTTCCAATTAATTAAAGAACACCTTGTGCATTAATTTTAATTAAATTAATGTAATGACCCAACCTCACTCAAACTAGACCCAACTCCAACCCAAACCCACACTCACACCCTCAAGACTCATACTAAATACCACATACTATTCTAGCCCACTACATAACACCAAACATGGTATTTTGCCACATCCAATCCCAAATTCCAATTAATGTGCAATTTTCTAATTGTTCAGGGACTTTTATGCAAATAACCAATGAGGTGTCCCCCTCTCATTGGTCCAACCACATGAAGAATGAAACCCCCCTCCCTTGATCTATCCACTATGGGTTTCCCTTTATTTTGTTGTACTCTACACAACTTTATGTAACAACATCTCAACCCCACATTTTAAATCCCTTAAATCCTAGCCACATGTTCATCATGTGGAGACTTCCCTCAAACCTAGGGAACTACCCCAGCCGGCCCTAATCCCAAGGAGCACCCCCCCCCTCTCTCTCCTACAAATACTACCTACATCCTCTCTCCAAAATCCACACCAAAAACCAACTACACAAAGAAAAACCCTAGAAAAATACTAAACACCAACACCACCCACACCACTCACCACTACCCGACCCATCCCCTCAGCTCCCCACCGCCACCACCGCCTCCGGCCACCCCGGAAATCACTCCCCCTTTGACCTCCCTCCTCACCATCACCCCCTGCCGCCACCACCCACCGCTGCTCCGTCGCCAGCAGCCACCCTCACCACCAACACCAACAACAACAACAACAACACCACTACCCGAGTCGACCCCCGACCTCCCCTACCGTAGCCACCACTGCCCCACCGTAGCCACCACCCTCACCGATGCCACCCCCAGCCTCTCCACCACCGTCCTCCGCCGGAGCTCGCCCCTGGCCACCGCCCCAGCTGACCGAAGCAACTGCTGCAACGCTGCAACGCTGCAACTGCTGTAGCTGCTGCTGCTGTCGAGTTTTTCTTCCCCTGCCGGAGCTCCCCCCCCCCCCCCCCGCCGGCAACGACGCGCACGGCGGACACCCCCACCCCCCTGGACAAGACCGAGGTACAGTCACCTCGTATTATACGAGTATGTATATCAATGTTTACTTACGTATAGTTAGTTGTATTTATATGTTTTGTGTATATACATATAATAAGTATATATATTCTGTGTATATACATATTTATGTGTATATTTATGTATATTAGTTAGATTTATACATATAATAAGTATATTTATGTATAGTAGTTATATTTATACATATAATATATGCTATATATTATATGTATATGTATTTAACTATATTGTATATTGTATAAATACATATATCATATTGTTATTTTATATATAAATATGTATATGTATATATTAATATGTATATATATATATATATATATATATATATATATATATATATATATATATATATATATATATATATATATATATATATATATTTTATTATTAATGTATATACGATTTTAATTGGTTATGTGTATATACTATATAATGTATTATGTATATATATACGTACTATATTGTGTTTATGTATATATATACAAATGTATATTTAAAATGTCCCAAAATAAAAGCGTACATAATAGAGAGGACTTTGCCTCTATTTATAATACAAGAAGTCGATATCGACCGACTGACAGATGCAAGTGAGGTAACCGGCAGCTGTAGGTAAGATTCCCTTCAAATCAGCAACGTGAGTGCCCGTCGCCATCATCTTTATACTTTATCTACTTTACTTCTCCTCCGTCCATGTGTTAGCAATTATGCTAAACAAAGTAAGTGGTAGGGTCCACCATTGTCGGCCAATAATTAAAGAGATTCTTTTTAGTAAAGTGAACAGTGATTGCCACCTGTATTCTGGCAATAATGCATACTTAATGCATGCTTGCATCATCACTTTCATTATCTGACTGAGTAGTGACTCGTTTATGCATTCTCTTGAAGAAAGTTTCTTCATCCATATTTTCTTCTACCTCTTTGTCTGATTTGGTAGAACTAACAGACATATTTTCTGTATCAAAGATAGACTCAAATTGAGTTTGCATGTATTGAAGACATTTTTTCTTTAATTCTTCCTCAGTGATTCGAGGATTTTTTCTTCTCAAAGATTCCTTTAATTTCTTTAAAGGACTGTCTTCAACAATTTTCTTTTTTAATTTTTCTTCTACAAGGATCTCATTATCCTTAATAGATTTTTATACCATTTATACTTTTTCCTTGTCATCAATTCTATTCCACCATTTAATCATGAATTTTCTAGCCAGAATAGGAAAATTTAGATTATTGTATTCACATTTAATTATCCATTTGAAAATATAAGGGATTTCAAAATGGACAAAGAAATACATGGTACTGTCCCCCTCTAAAAGAGTGTCAGCATTTTGACATAAAGGGTAAGATTGTGTCCAAACTGTAAATAATTCTTGTAGTGAGGAAGGTAATATTTCCAAAGTGGCTCCAAATTTATACCACCATCGAATAAACCATACAGAAATATCCTGTTTTAAAGTTTCTGGACAAATTCGAATGAACCATGAGTGCTTCTGTTTACTATTGTCAAAGTAGAATACTTTAGTAAACGCCTCAACGTAATCCCAATATGTGAAAGATACATTGATACCTTTTTCTCGGTGAACCAATTGTCTAGTTCTGTTGGGATGAAGTCCCCAAGATTGAGGAGTGATAATCTGCTTGATTATTATTTTGATGTAATTAACATCGCTTCGAAGATCATTGGTCTTCTGATGGAAATGCTCAATTTCAACTGATTTAGTTATCAGCAGAATTCCTTCATAAACATTATGATCTTTTCCTTGGACTGGAAACATATTATTTTCCAGATATTTTTCTTTTAACTTCCAAGGATCATTCATCATTGGAATGTCAGATTTTTCTAGTAGAAGAATTTTTTCTGAATAATTATTTGAATAATTATTTTGGGTGAATATTGTTTCCACCTCAACCGCCTGTTTGTAAGAAACATTGGTTTCTTCAGGATCTTGAATCTTGATGCCTCTATTAGAGGGCTTTCCTTTTCCAAGAACAGTTTTCTTGGACTGGTATCGAAACTCATTGGAGTCCGAGGTCATGGGTCGAGGAACCCATGGCTGTTTCCCCTTGTCCTTCCTATGCATGGTTCTGCAAGAATTCACGAGTTAAAAAGTCAGGAAGGGAATTATTAACGCCCTTAATATATTCAATATCAAATTCAAATATGGCTAATTCTGCTTGCCATCTAGCAAATATTTGCTTAGACGCTAAATTTTTAACATCTTTTTCTAAAACGGTTTTTGCAGAACTGCAATCAATGCGTAATAAAAATTTCTTATTAAGCAGATCATCTTGAAATTTATGTATACATTGTATAATAGAAAGAATTTCTTTCTTAATAGTAGAATAATTATTCTGAGCATCATTCCATTTTCCTGAATAATATCTTACTAACATTTCTTTGTTAGTAGTAGGATTTAATTGTTTCAGTATGCCACCATAACCTATGTTACTGGCATCTGTTTCAACAATTTTAAACCATTCAGCATTAGCTAAATGTAAGCAAGGTAAATTTTTAACCTTTTGTTTTATTATTTTTACTACCTCGGTATGAGCATTAGTCCAAGGAGTAGGATTTTTTCTTAATCTTTGATACAAAATTTTTGTATCATTTGCAATATTTTTATAAAATTCTGATACATAATTCAATGCACCAAGAAATCTTTATAACTGCTTATTATCAGTTATTTCATCTGGAAATTTAGAAGCAAATTCAATACTTCTATCAATTGGATGTATTATATTATTAGTTATATTATGTCCCAAAAATCTTATGTCTTGCTGAAAAAGTTTCATTTTTTGGGCAGAAATAACTAATCCATTTTTAATGGCTAAATGTTTAAACATACTAAGATGTTTAAAATATTCTTCAATAGTATTAGAGAAGATCAATATATCATCAATGTAAGATAATATAAAATTTGAATACTGAATGAATATTTTATTCATAATATTTTAAAATTCTGAAGGAGCATTCTTCAGACCAAATGGCATTATATTCCATTCATAATGGCCAAAAGGAACAGTAAAAGCAGTTTTATACCGATCCTTTTCATCAATTTGAATTTGCCAATAACCTGATTTTAGGTCAACTTTAGAATAGATTCTAGCTTTCACTATTCTATTTAGTAAATTTCTTTTATTAGGGATTGGATACCTAATCCATTTTAAAACCTTATTTAAAGGTTTGTAATTAATTACAAGTCTAGGTACTCCCCTTTCCTTTTCAGCATTATTATTTACATAAAATGCTGTACAACTCCATGGAGAGTATGATTTTCTTATTAATTTTTTATCCAACAATTCTTGGATTTCTTTTTTGCATAACTCAAGATATTCTTGATTCATTTGACAAGGTCTTGCCTTAGTGGGAATATCCTTTTCATTAAAGGATTCTTCATAGGGTAGAGAAACAATATGTTATTTCCTATTCCAAAAAGCATTTGGTAAATTACTACAAGTTTGTAGCTTAAAGTCTTCTTCAACTTGCTTAATTTTATTTTGAATTTCAAATTGTTTTAACTGCTGGGTTATAGTAACCTGAGCAAGTTCTTCTTTTAAGAAATTAACTTGATTTTCTTTCAAACTAACATTGTTAAGAATTTTAACAATTGGATTTGTTATAAATTCAAAAGTTATTCTTTTGCCTTTATAACAGGTTGTAATTCCTTCCTTTGTGATCTCATTTATTGGCATAAGTTTTTCTAGGAAAGGAGTTCCCAGAATAACATGCTGAGATATTTCCTTTACAACTATTAGATGTACAGGAATACAAACATCATTTTTACAAATATTCACATCAGTGATTTTGTAAGGAGTAGTTAGTGCATTATTATTAGCAGCACTTAATGTCTGAGTTGTTCGTTCACAATATTTAATAGGAACGATTCCTTCTTTGACGCAATTAAGATCTGCACCACTATCCACTAGTGCAATTAAATTTGTCAAATAATATTCATTATTAACAAGCATATTTATCTTGATATACCATTTATGGGTAATAAATAAATCTATTTTTTGTAGGAAATTATTCCCAACAACATCTTCTTGTTCGTCTACTAAATTCTCCCCCTCTTGAATTTGAGAGTGTGAAGAACTAGCAGAAGAGTTACCAGTAATTATAGTTTTAGCTGAGTGTCTAGATATATTTTCTAGCTCAAGCTTATCTAATCTCGTCTGAATTTGTTGATCTTGAGATTTTAAATTTTTAATCTCAATTTTTAAAGTCTTTATTTCAGACTGAAGGTCCTGTATTGTGACAGGTTTCACTTGCCTACTCTTATATCTTGAGAGAACTTCAGCCATATTATAAGCTTCAGTAGGACTTTGAATAGGGATATTATCCCCTGATTTTTCTTGCCCAATAAAATCAATAATTTTATTTTTTATACTGGGACTAATATTGTCTCGTAATAAAGCTTCAATTATATCCTTCTTCTCATCAAGAGTTAAAGTATTAATTGATAAGCCATTCATTTCTACTATAGATTTATAGTAATTAACATCTTTTTCTGTAACACATTCGTTACATTGACAATTTTTATCACATTCTTTTTCAGAATTATCTGTTGATTCATCATTGGATGAACTTTCTTCATAATCAGAATTGATCATTAATTTATATAAAGTATTCCTTAACTCTTCATCTTCAATTTCTTCAATTTTCTTTTTATTATAACATTTGTTAGCATAGTAGCCTAATTTACCACATTTGTAACATTTAATTACTTTCTTGGAAGACTTCTTCTTCTTCAAATTTCTATCTTCCTTATTGGTAGTTTCTTTTCTTTTAGAAGGGTATTTCCTTCTTCTATAAGGTCTCTTATTATATTCCTTATAGTCATTCACTTTCTTTTTTCCCTTTGTATTAGGAGGTTTAGCGATATCCATAGCAAACTGGTCACAGAATTCACCCAATTGCTTTCGTTCAGAGAGTCTCTGAGTTTTCAATTGATGTCGTAGCTTTAAGTCATTACATAAAGCTAGACCTTCTTCTATACACTTATTTATCAAATTTCCATAAGTGTAATTAGAATAAGGTATAACACCATTATTTTGATTTCTTAAACCTTGCCTTATTCTTTCTGCAAAGAGATTAGGAAGTCCGTCAATAAATTTCGACTTCCAGTGAGCATTATTAGCATCACCAAGCAATATTACTCTACTCAAAAAGGTATCTTTATACCATCTAAAATGAGTAAGAGTTGGACATCTTAAATTCTGAAGAAGAGTTCTTACTCTATCTCCATGATCGGAAATTTCACCAGTAAAGTGTTCCAAAATTGTTATCATTAAAGTATAAACTGCATCAGTCTTGGTGACCTGAGTATTGTCTTCAGAATTAGTCTCAGTTTTAACAGCATTTATAATTTCTTGCCTTTGAGACTCTGTTAGACAATTATTCCACCAACCTCTAAGAATTCTGGTAAAACCACAAGTAATAAATTATGCAGTTTCCTTATCATTATTACCAACAGCTTTAGCAACATTAGAGTACATCATCATTCGATGTAGTTGGTCATGAATTTGTTTATCAGTAAGACCATCTATGTTCCATTCATAGATATCTTCCCCACTATAATGATTTTGTATGATTGTATCATTTTCTTCAAATAATACATCAGTACGAGTTGGTCTTTGATAATAATATTTCATTAGATTCGGCTTACCATATTTTACTGCCTGAATCTGGGGATTATTAATAGATTTAGCTTCAACAAAAGATTGTTGAATAGCATTAATTTGCTCAGGATTAATTTCTTCTTCTTCTTCGGAATCATCCTTTGCAGAAGAAGTATCATCCAATAAAGGTTTATTAATAACCTGAACTTGATTTTTCTTTTCATATTGCTGAAGTATTTTATTCGCAAATTGTTGCTATGCATGAGCTATTAATTCTTGTAATTGTATCTCTTCAGCATTAATTGTCTGAAGATTAGTTTTCTTAAACTGAGCTATTAGCTCTTTAATATCGTCTTTAGTAACTTCAGGAGTCTTCCTTACTTTAAAATCTTTAACCTCTGGCGGAGGTTTTATTGAGATATTAGAAGTCTCCCGTAAAGAAGATTTTCCGGTTTTAATGGAAAAATCTAATTTTTTAATTACATCAATTTTATGTAATAATTTATCCAAAGCAGATTCAACCCGAGTCAATTGTTGACCCATTACTTGGATGGAAACATTAGTATAATTATTTTATTTAATTACCTTTTGTAATTCTTTGGTAATTGCTTCTTTACTATCAATAGTTTTGACGAATGAAGTAGCATCAATTTTCTCCGGCATATTTTTAATAGTGAGTTTAATTAACTCATTTGGAGGATACATTGATCTTGTAAGGCCACTACTTGTACCATCATCGGTACTCCATACCTTATAGTATTCTTCTAATACATTTAGTTGTGCTAATTCACTAGTGACATGGTCATGAATAAACCAGTCAGTAAATGGTATTAGACATTTTGATCTTTCTAGATGATTATAAAATTCATCTTTTAATTCATCTCTCCTTTGAAGAGAATAGGTTTTCTCAAACCATTTTCGAAAATTAATATCTTCATAGTACATTCTATTGAGAATGTTCCGAACTTCTTTATTGGTTGTAAAAACCATTAAATAGAAGTAAATTCCATTTCCGACATTGTCGGTGAGCTTAATTTGCTCTTTGCCTTATACAAGGAATGTGCTATTGTATTATCAGATATTTGAATTCTATCTATTTCCTCTTTATTAGAAGAAGTAGACCCTATTGTTGAGGGTAAGGGTTTTCTACTTGATATAGAAAGTCTTGATATTTTTTGTGGAGTAAATCTTACTTTCACCTCACCATCGTGAGTTTGAATTATCTGATCAATTTCTGTATCCACAATAGGTTGTGGTAATACAGCTTGACTTAAGACCTATTCTTTGGGAAAGTTAATTTCATCCCATCTGATTATTCGATTAGTAGCTACATTTGATGTTAACAAATTAGTTTCTATCAAAGTAGTTTTTCTTGGCTTAGTAATATGTTTAGCCTTAGGAGCAATGGTATTCATTACCTTATAATGAACTCTATAGATTATTGCTATAGTTTCAGATCCAGGAAGAAAATTATATCCATTTGTTTTTAAATTGAGAGTAACAGCATCATATAGATGATGATCTGTTAAAGACAAAGTTAAATTTGGGTAAACATTAAAATATACTGGACCATGGCAAAGGCTAGTTTGCATAACTCCCATTAAGGATTGGCTCCAGTCTAAGCATCTGGCATCTCTAAGGGATGTCATAATAGAAGCATTTAATCCTGGTAGAGTTAAAGGTTTAAACGCAATTTGAATTAGTCCAATATGGACATAATTATAGGCCTCTCTTACATGCCCAATATCATCTTCGCTTATTAATTTAAGCGAATGTTCAGTGTTATTAACAGAAACAGTTCTTTCCATTGTTTTAATGGCAATGAATGATCTAAAGTCAAAAGTACCTATTTGGTAAATTTCTTTTGGCTTTACATTTGGAATTGTCCATTTATTAAGTTCCTCCATTTCAGAGGGATACTCAACATTCTGAGCATTCTTTAGAGATTTGCCCTTAGTAAGAGCTCTCTTATTGGTTCCGATTGCTAAGGGTTTATCCATCAATGCAATTGAGGTTCTACTTCTTATGCTCACATGTAAAAGAATATAGTAATTAAGAAATTGTTAATAGATCTTATTATATAAATTCTATTGTTTTACTTAGCAAATCAAGTTGTTGGACACTACTCTAACGATAGTAAAGACCTAGCACAGCTGTCAACGATTTATGCCAACACACAGCCATCTCGGCAAATAAGGCAACGCGACTTGAATGCTGTTTCACTAGATAGAAGACACATTGTAACACCCCGTTCCGCTCAAGCGGACTGCCATCTCAAACGGCAATCGTGCAGCTGTCCCGACCCGCTTTGCCTCAAAGGAGAAGCAAAGGATATCTAGACTTGTCCCTACAGGATCCGGCTTGGACTTTCAGAGGCTCGCTCAGACGTATCGCTCTACCGAGGCGAATCATCGCTTAGGTGGGTGGCTACGATGAACTTGTCTTTGCTTAGCCAGCACACATAAAAATTTGGAATGTTATATGCTAGTCGCTAGGTGAATCACCCCCTGCATGCTAATGAATCCAACACACCTAGCTAAGGGAATAATCCCAACTCATATTGCTTGCTAGAACATGGAAATGAAATACTGCTTATATTCAGACCCTCGCATGCTAATTCCCTTAACGGTTTCAACTCTCGGCTTACCTTCGGGTCCGAGCAACGTGCCTGCTTATGTTCCTTAGAAACGCATGCTTGTCTGCTTGAATGTTACCGTATTTTCATCCAAACCTTGGGAGACTACTACGTAGTCGTTCCGTGCCTGAATAACCCTACAAGTATCCGGGACCGTTAGGTCGCCAAGGCAGTTCCCGATTCAGGAGACTGCATCATGTCAAGTAAAGAATCATACTCCTGTGGCAAGACCCATTCAGGTATTTGGATCTCCCTGCAAGTCTCCCTCCTGTGCGGGCTTACAGCAGCCCAGGAGACTGTGCATATCCAATAGCTAAATGAATCATACTCCAGTGGCAAGACTCATTTAGGTATTCGGATCTCCCTGCAAGTCTTCCTCCTGTGCGGGCTTACAGCAGCCCAGGAGACTGTGCATATCCAATAGCTAAATGAATCATGCATTACTGCTTTTCGTGTGCTCATGTGTATATGCTTGCAATGCCTCGTGTGATTATCGTGTGAATATGGCTTGCAATGCATCGTGTGTTTATCGTGTGTATTTAACCTGTTGCGTGCTTGCCAGTGAAACAAAAGATAACAAGTCATCCTCGCTTAGCGGCTATCCGCGTGCGAGTCATTGCATAGCATCAATGAATAACTTAACACCTGAACGATCATGTTATAAGAACCCTCCTGTTTGCATATGCTATGCCTCCTGAATGTTTATACTTACCGTGCTTGAATTAATCATGTTTGCCTTGGACAGGGAAGGATAAATGGTAAGTTGGTAAGTCTCGCCGTGTTTCCTCAAATATCGTACGACGCACTGGCCGACACGATAAGCTATTCAATGTTTGCATGAAACTGATCCTAAGGCAACTAGAAAGACAACTTAATAGTTGTGCACGGAACCTGTATTACATGTTTGGATTTGTCGAACGGGCGAGTAGCTTCCCCACCAGTGCATTCAATGTACTGATAATCCACCAGTTGATATGCAGGGTGTGGGAGAACCTCGTGCGGTGCGGACGCCTCCTTCGTGCGTGCTAAGGCCAAGAGTTCCCTCTGAAGCCTTGCAACGGTGCGTCCGGGACTGAAGCATATATACAAGACATAAGTTGTGAACATCGCCCGACCATCGCCTGTACAATCATTCCACAATTGTAGCCACTTGGCACGCTTTTACTGTTTCAGAGAGAGAGGCTTGAGCGACTTGTAATCTCGGCTATACGCCGCCTGTAACACTTGTACATATCAATAAAGAGATTACTTTACCTTGTTTCTATGCTTCCGCTATATTGTCGACTCAGTGAACCTGTTACCGATTGCCTATGCGTTCATGACTCCGCTGCACTTGGACAATCTGTGTGACTCTGTGGCTTAGAACTCTTGCCGCCAGCCAATGAACCATGGCCTTGCACGGGCGTGGCTCACGCTCGTGCGGCATCACGCCCGGATGGGTTAAGCGATCGTTCCGCGGGAGCGCTGGCGAGGGTGATTCCCGCCTAGCGGGAACGGCCGATTGCCTGCGGGAGATCGGGGCGTGACACACATCGCTAAAATAGCTTCGAACATTTCTCATAGTTAATTAAAATAACAGCTTTTAACATAATAAGGAACATAACAACTTAATAATAACTATACTTTTACATGTTTGCAAAGAAGTAGAATTACCTCAGCCCTGAGCCTTCATGGCTCTGATACCAAATTGAACCAGGTTAAGAAGGATGAGACGTAGAACGTTTAAGCAAAATTTTATTGATAGTAGAAAATATGTTACAGAGCACACACTAGTACACAAAGCAATAGATGCAAAAACACTCCCAAAATAAAAGCGTACATAATAGAGAGGACTTTGCCTCTATTTATAATACAAGAAGTCGATATCGACCGACTGACAGATGCAAGTGAGGTAACCGGCAGCTGTAGGTAAGATTCCCTTCAAATCAGCAACGTGAGTGCCCGTCGCCATCATCTTTATACTTTATCTACTTATATATATATATATATATATATATATATATATATATATATATATATATATATATATATATATATATATATATATATATATATATATATATATATATATATATGTATGTATTTTATTATTAATGTATATACGATTTTAATTGGTTATGTGTATATACTATATAATGTATTATGTATATATATACGTACTATATTGTGTTTATGTATATATATACAAATGTATATTTAAAATGTATACTTTATGTATGTACATATTTATGTATTTATATACATATGTTGTTATTCTATATATATATATGTATATATGTAAAGGCATTTGTGTATATTATTATGTATATATGTATATGTTTATTTAAATATATATATAAATGTACATACGTATTTTATTTATGAAATTATGATTATTATGTATTTATGTACATATATATGTATATATGTTATATATGTATCTATGTACTATGTTATCCTAGTCAATTAACAATAAAGGTAAAATACGTATTCTTGTATTAAATGCTATTTTAGCGTATTCTCGTATGTTAGGAACTGTGGTTGGTGTACACAGAACTCGAAGAACGACACGTGTACGTTTAGCTACGTGCACACATGATCCAACTAAATGGACAGTCGTGACCCTGCGTCAGTTCATTACTGCAACGTTGAGTGTCATGATTGTACTATTATAGTGACTGATGATGGTATTATTATATTATATATAGGATCGCTGGACCGTACATGCGAGACTTCAGGAGCAGGATATTGGCACTCGCAGCTAGAGGACTCAGGCAAGTATACCTTGCTTGATTACTGTTTAATTTAAATCAATAACTGTTGTATGATATCTTGTTGTAATATACATATAACTGTGCATGTCCGGGATTGACTCGGGTGCAGTCGACGAATGCGTCGATGAGTAGTGTACTTGACCTAGTTGCTAGCAGACTCACCTACTATTGCGAGGATATTCTAATATCTTTCTAGACCGTGACACTTGTACACGCATTACGATGACAAATTCATGTTGGGATACGGGTCCGCGTACCCGACTAGCTATCGGTGCGTACGACATGCATCATGGTTTAGTACGTAATTTAGGGTGATCTAGTTAGATGAGACTTGGCATATATTTACGGGATATTCACGTCGTATATTCGACTTGTATATCTGCATTGGCCGGGGAGGACAACTGATAGGTGTATCAGATACACACATTGGACTCTGTAGTATCCAGAGGAGCCACGGATCCGATGACTTCCTTTATTCAGATATTGCGTTCTTCGGAGCGATACAGACGTATATATACTTGCAGATACCTCATTCTTCGGAATGATGGACGTTACATGGACAGATACCATGCTCTTCGGAGTGTGGACGTTATGCCTACACCTATCCATACGTACCAAGGTTGTCCTCACATTGCATTCACTTAGATGGTTAATACACCCCCTTTATTTTATTCAGTATTATATATGGCATGCATTTTTATATCTTGTTACATCCCTCTGAGGACCTGGTTCCCTTCCAGATTTGGACGAGGCATATTATCCTACTGTGTACGGACCTGGATTGGAGATGAGGTACTCTTTCGAGGAGGAGCTAGAGGTGCTTCCGTCAGAGTTTCCTTGATTACCTGGTAGGCCTTCCGCCTAAGACTGGAGCCTCTATATCTAGATAGCTGATGCTCTAGTCGTACTCTCTTTATTTTGTCTTCAGTACTCTTATTCATCATTTGTAGTGGGTTTGTTCCCATCGGACATATCTGGTTTGTACTATGATATATCAAACTCTGCACTTACTTCCCAGTATTTATTTCAGTATTTCTTGTTGTATTATGGATGAGATTAGACTCTGCATGTTGTATGATAGTATTAGGCTTGTTAGTTTTAGGACAGCGTAGCACGCTTTGTTAGGATCCATTAAATTGGGATATTCTCGGAGACATGTCAGCTGGCTAATGCCACGTAGCCTTGTCCCGTGTACTTTGGGACTGGGGCGTGACATGGTTTTAGTGGTGGCCCATGTAGGTTATCTTGTTTATCGCTTGTGGTATGGTAACGTGCCCAGCGAGCCTGCAATAGGATAGAAATTACTAGATCTCATCCACTTGATTACGCCTTTGAACCTCTTTCGTATTTTAAATATCTGCATCATGTTTGATTGATTCTGTACTCTTTTGATAAAGTTCTATCTCTTACAGCGAGATGAACTTATGCAGCGGACGCGAGACATATGGTGCCATAGTGCCATCCTCCACCGCACCGAGGGAGGAGACGTCCCAGGGACCACTCGGAGAGCAGCCTCAGCCACAGGCACCGGTGATCCCCCAGGCCCCGATAATACATTGGCACCAGACCTCTCCCGACGACAGGACGCAGCAGCCGGAGGGCCAGACTTCTCAGACTATCCTAATGCAGCACTTCGAGGGACAAACATCGAGGGCTACGCCGATATCGTGGTCCGGGAGGCCGACATCTGTCACGACCCGCATCCGAAAAATCGGGCATGAGTCGTGGGTACGTCCAGCCTACGCCGCAGCATCGGCGGTAGAACGCTGTCTAGGTCAACTATCTAGATAATAATCTCACGCAATCAATATAAACCTGTCAAGATCTCAACTCCAAACGGAGGAGCAATATCATAACGATAATCACAATGTACTCAATCACGAATCTAAGCACGATAAGATAACAAGAAAGTCTAACAACTATAAAGTCTAACCAACAACAACTACTACAACAACCACAACATCAATAATAATAATACAACCTTTAAAATAATATACAATACAAGGTCTCAATCCAAAATCGGAGACAAATCCGGTGCTAAAAGCTAATAAAAATAATAACAAGGTCCTAGTGATCCCGGCTAGCAACCCGGAAATTACTCCTAAACTAGAGGGTCCCTGTCTGTACCATCGACAGGCTCAGGTCCATAAAACGTTGGACACCACTCCTCCGGATACTCTGAAAAATATGTCCAGTCAGGACTGGAGCAAGTACACCTCTAACAGCAGTTTCATTTAAATGATAAAAACTATAAAACAGTTATAGCAAGTAGCAAGAAGAATAAAATAAAGTATGAAACAAGAAATATGCATGTATCACTAGTGCATAAAGTTAAAGATGCATGAATATTAGAAGCAAGATAGTAATAACTACAAGATACAAAAAATCTAAGCTAAGATCAAGTCCGTGCACATGAACGTGTAGTGAGTCCAGCATGAAATACATGTAGTGAGTCAAGTCCAGACACACACACACACACACACACACACACACACACACACACACACACACACATATATATATATATATATATATATATATATATATATATATATATATATATATATATATATATATACACAACTCTATATATATATATATACACACACACTAACATATCTACTAACACACACATACTTATGTATATAATAAACACACACACACACATACAAGCACATACATACATATATATATATATATATATATATATATATATATATATATATATATATATATATATATATATATATAAACACACATATATATATATATATATACACACACACTAATATATATATATACATATACATACACACACTCAAACATATATATATATATATATATATATATATATATATACACTCACACTCACACTCACTCACACTCACACACACACTCACCTACACATACACTAACACCAACACACACTCTCACACAAACACTCACTAACACACACTCACATATATATATATAAACACACATACATATATAAACACTCATAAACACCAAACACAACACAACACACAATAACGCACGCGACGCCCACCAACGCGCACACAACCACCCCTGCGCACGCAAACACCTATATATATAAAATATAACCCGAGAATTCTAGCACACACTCCCCGAAGCAAACCCAATGTGTGCACAAGCCCGAAACTAAGAAACCACGCCGAAATGGCCGTTCGGTCATTTCGACGAACACGTGGTGTGCGGTTCAAAAAATCTCCTGAAACGCACACCAAACCAACTCGAAATCGGTCCAAAATTTACCCACGGATTTTAAACGATGTCTAGATCCTAGAAAAAATACTACCCCGTCGATTCTAGGCCCGTGGCAAAAATGCATACGCACTTAGAACCGGTGACGACGAAAACCCCAAATTCGTCCGAAACGCCCATTTCTTTGCGACACGGCTTCACGTGTCCGAACGGAGACACGCACTAACCCTCAAGACATTCGACAACATCTACCTAGGTCCGTCTAACCTAGGGCATCACCCAAAATTGGGCCAATTTTGGATTCCACCCAAAATTGACACAAAACCTAGTGCTAAAGTCTCCAAACACAACCAAACTAGTTCCAATTTCCTCCCACGGGTAGCCTAAGGGTCTAGGAAGGTTCTAAACCACTAATTATACTACATAAAAGTAATTAGCAAGGGGAAAGTTAGGGTTTACCTCTTGGGAGTTGAAATCCCAAGGCCAAAGTCTCCAATCCACTTGGAATCACCTCCCTCAAGCTCCAAGCCACCAAATCTAGTCTCCACACTATGTCTAGGCTCCACACACCTAGGTTAGGAAAAATGCAAGGTTAGGGTTCACAACCATGGAGAATAGAAGAAGAAAGAAGAGGAAAAGGAGTACTTACTTGAAGTGGGAAGTAGAAAGAAAGAAAGAAGAAGAAGAAGAAGAAGTGGAGGAGAAGAAGAAGTGAAGAAGAAGAAGAAGGAAATGGCGGTGGCTGTGTTGTGGCTGCTGGTTTGCATGGGTGAGGGCTGGTTTGGTCAGCCACACACCTAATAAAGGGTTTCACTAATTCTCCAAATGCCCAAAATGCCCTCCTAACTTGGGTTTTGGGTTTAGGATTCCAAAAGCACTCAAACTAACTTCAAATCTCTCCAAGTAACCCACTAAAAATATAATAAATATTCTAAACCCAAAAATAGGTCTCACAAGGGTGTAGGCTGGGTCGGACATGGGTCCACTAGGGTCTGACATGGGTCCAGGCTAGCCAAAACCCTAAAACAATCAAATAAAAATAATACAATCACTAATTAAATATAAATACAATTAATTATAATTAATACACAATTAACCCAAATTAAAATAATAAAAAAATACCCGGCTCTAGAAATGGGGTAGTGACAAGCCTATCATCCTTAAAAAAATTGTCCTCGAAATTTAAAGTCAATCACACTCCCTCTAGGTCAAACCCCCAACAATCACAGTCAAAAAATTCTACCTAAACAACATACAAGATCATGGTCCTACTGGTCGTGTTATGACAGTCTCAATCAGGGTCACTACACTATCTACCACAGCACAAAGAAAATCTAACAGGTACTAATGAAACACACCACAAGGAATAGAAAGGACATGAAGAAGAACAAAGAGACAGACCGGCTAACCCAACACCCGTAGCATCGGCCTCCTCGACCGTCAACGTATAAGCCCTACCCTACTGGGGTGTATCCCTCTACTGGTGCGGGGCATGATGCTGTGCCACAGGTGGCCTAGCTCCAACTCTCTGATCCTGTGCTCCACCAAATAGAGGTGCAGTGGGACAATCTCGCATCTGGTGAGCAGCGGATCCACAGAATAAACACACCTTCAACCTCCTCCTACAAACATCCCAAGTGTGTCCTGCCTTCCTGCAGTAGGCACAAGTGGGCACCCTCTGATCCTGACCCTGTTGCGCTGCCTTCTGCACATAGGGACGCTTAGCTGGTCCCGCACTACCACTCGCACTACCTGAATTATTCTTGCCTCTCTTAGACTTGAGCTCCAAGTCATCCTCTGCCCTCTGAGCGTCTTCTACTATCTGCTCGAAAGTCGCCTCGCGGTCGCTCCTGGTCAAAGACTTGACCGCCATGACCAAGCCCTTGCGAAACTTCCTCGCCTTAGCTGCCTCACTCAAGCCCTCCATAAATCTGCCCAGACGGCAGAACTTCGCTGCGTACTCGTCCACCATCATGCTCCCCAGGACGAGTGCCTCAAACTGGCTCTCCAAAGCACTGAGCACCACATCTGGGAAGAACTTCACCTTAAAAAGCCTCTTGAAAGCCTCCCAAGTAAGCCATGGTGCTGCGATCCTCGTATCTGTGCGATACCATGTCAAAGCAAGGTCGAACATCTGACTGCCCGCTGCCTCTATCTGTATGCTGTCTGAAATCTGTGCCAGCCTGAAGATGCCCTCAATCTGCTCTATCCAGTCATCCGCGTACATGATCCCTTCTGTACCACGGAACTCCTTGGGCCGCATCCTCTGAAAGTCAATGATACTACCCGGCCTCGGATGCTGAATCTGATCTGCCTGTGGCTGGATCTGTGCCACTCTGTCCACTGCCGTCATGGCCACCTGGTGGGCGTTCTCAATGCCCAGCCTCATCACATCCACCTGACGGTGCTGTGCGTCCATCATCTCCCTGAAGAATGCAAACAACTGCGCGGCATCTACTGGAGCAAAAAGTGGTGGAGGAACCACCGGAACGACTGGGGTAGTCTTCGGATCGACAGGTGAAGGAGGATCCCCGAGAGAAACAGATGCTCCCTCAATCGCAGGAGTGGTGAGTGGAGCGGTAACAGCTGCCTGAATACGAGCTGGACGAGAGGTAGCAGACCTCTCAGTGGCAACTGCTGGAACGGTACGATGGGATCGTGTCTTCGGAGGCATCCTGAACACAGATCAAAAGAAGTCAATATGGTGCAAGATACGATATCATCAAAGAAGGACAGTAATATTTCAAAAGAAAACAATTTCAGAATAATTAGATTGGAATTGTTCCTAGTCGTGATTGAGTACACTCTCATCCTAGATCCTAGATCCTATAGCAGGCTCGCAGCAGTACAACTAAATTATTGTACCACCACGACATCGCACTAATTGCGAATCGAGACCTGCATAGGGCCGCCACCAAAAATGTGTCACGACCCGCACCCGAAAAATTGGACATGAGTCGTGGGTACGTCCAGCCTACGCCGCAGCATCGGTGGTAGAACGCTGTCTAGGTCAACTATCTAGATAATAATCTCACGCAATCAATATAAACCTGTCAAGATCTCAACTCCAAACGGAGGAGCAATATCATAATGATAATCACAATGTACTCAATCACGAATCTAAGCATGATAAGATAACAAGAAAGTCTAACAACTATAAAGTCTAACCAACAACAACTACTACAATAACCACAACATCAATAATAATAATACAACCTCCAAAATAATATATAATATAAGGTCTCAATCCAAAACCGGAGACAAATCCGGTGCTAAAAGCTAATAAAAACAATAACAAGGTCCTAGTGATCCCGGCTACCAACCCGAAAATTACTCCTAAACTAGAAGGTCCATGTCTGCACCATCGACAGGCTCAGGTCCATAAAGCGTTGGACACCACTCCTCCGGATACTCTGGAAAAATATGTCCAGTCAGGACTGGAGCAAGGACACATCTAACAGCAGTTCCATTTAAATTATAAAAACTATAAAATAGTTATAGCAAGTAGCAAGGAGAATGAAATAAAGTATGAAATAAGAAATATGCATGTATCACTGGTGCATAAAGGTAAAGATGCATGAATATCAGAAGCAAGATAGTAATAACTGTAAGATACAAGAAATCTAAGCTAAGATCAAGTCCGTGCACATGAACGTGTAGTGAGTCCAGCATAAAATACATGTAGTGAGTCAAGTCCAGAAATATGTAAGTGAGACCAGCAAGAAATATAAGAGAGTCCATACTATAAAGAATGAACTCGGTGCCTTTGAAATACTTGTTTCGACATATAAACGGCTAGGGGTAAGTACGATTCACCGCGCACTGGGTGCGCGGCTGCTATCATTCCAGATTAGACCAGAGGAAGTGATTCCTGATGATTCCAGATGGAAATGTTTACATGTCTACTCGAGTATTTCATTGCCCCGACTAATACAAGTAAATCCAAGACCCGACACGTAAATCAAGTATGAGTCCAGCCTGAAACATGAGTGATGCCTGTAGGTGATGCCAGTAGTGATTCCAGAATAGAGGCCAGAAATATGAAAAAATACGTGTTACAAGTAAATGAATCCAGAAATACCAGTCTGTGTCCCGTGTTGTGCCAGAAAAATCAGATGATACTATACTAGAAACTGAATCATAATAATCATCAGATAATAAAAACTATCAGAGAATGTACTCGCCTGATGTCCTGAGCAACTGGCGATCCGAACTGGTGTCGCAAGGACCTATTGCGAAAAGCAAGGTTAAATAGAGTTTTAATGAGTTAAACATATATAAAATAACTAAAAATAGGCTTCTAGGGTCGTTCTAGGTCAAACGGGTCAAACCGGTGAAATCTGGGTCAAAAAGTAAACTCTGGGTCCAAAAAGTCAACCCTGGGTCAAAACTAGGTCAAAAGTTGACTTTGGTGGTCAACCGAGTCAACTACGGTCAAGTCTAGGTCAAACTAGGGTGCTCCTAAAATTCTAGGCCAAAACTAGGTCATTAAGCTAATAAACCCTCAAACTCGCCTCCTTGAGATACCGGGATACCCTCGGTATCCGATACCTCACCCTACGCTATACGCCCCGCCTATACCCTCTAAAACCTATGCTAGCATGCGTAAATATATACACATATACATACAAACCCATCTCTAAACTCAAACCAAGAAATTGCTCAAAAACCCCGCTCGAGACCCAATACCTTGGTATCTCAAGGTATTGAGATACCTTGGTATCTCAAGGTATTGAGATACCTCTCTAAACTCAACCCTACTATCCCTCTAGCTAACTAACTATGCATAAACATATATATCTAGCTATAATCTAGGCTAAAATATATATATCTAATACATATATGCATATACCTAGGTATCTACATATATATATCTCACATACACAAATATACACATACCTTATATCTATATACCTTACCTTACCTATACATATATATATATATCTAGCTATAATATATATCTAGCTATATGTATTTATATATCTATACATATAGATATATATCTATCAAACTATCTATCTAAATCTATCCATCTATCTATCTAGCTATCTCTCTAACTATCTAGTATCTATTTATCTATCAATCTAGATACCTATCTATTTATATGTAGATAATTATCTATGTATCTAGATATCTATCTCTATCTATATATTTATCCATCTAGATGTCTATCTACCTATCTATCTATCTATCTATCTATCTATCTATCTATCTATCTAATCTATGTATTTATCTAGATATCTAGATATCTACCTACTTATCCATCTATTTATCTAACTATCTACCTATCTATTTAACTATCTATCTATTTATATATACACATTTATCAATCTATATATCTATCTATATAGATAAACATATCTATCAATCTATCTCTCCCTCTACTACCTGCCTCGCTGCACCCTGCACGCAAACGCGGCTGCTACGCTTGCTGCTGCTGCTTACACTGCTGCTGCTGCTGCTTAAACTGCCGCTGCGCTGCTGCTTTAACCTGCATCTGCTGCTGCTGCAGCTGCTAGTAGCTGCTGCTGCTGTGCACAGCACAGCACAGCAGCTGCTGTGCAGCCCGCTGCCCCCCCCCCCTCGCTCGCTGCACGCCTCTCTCTGCCACACGCACACACACAGACACGCCCACACACACACACACACACACACACACACACACACACACACACACATATATATATATATATATATACATACACACACACTAACATATCTACTAACACACACATACTTATGTATATAATAAACACACACACACACATACAAGCACATACATACATATATATATATATATATATATATATATATATATATATATAAACACACATCTATATATATATAAACACACATCTATATATATATATATATATATACACACACACTAATATATATATATACATATACATACACACACTCAAACATATATATATATATATATATATATATATATATATATATATATATATATATATATATATATATATATATATATATATATATACATTCACACTCACACTCACTCACACTCACACACACACTCACCTACACATACACTAACACCAACACACACTCTCACACAAACACTCACTAACACACACTCACATATATATATAAACACACATACATATATAAACACTCATAAACACCAAACACACAACAACGTACACGACGCCCACCAACGCGCACACAACCACCCCTACGCACGCAAACACCTATATATATATATAAAATAATCCGAGAATTCTAGCACACACTCTTCGAAGCTAACCCAATGCGCGCACAAGCCCGAAACTAAGAAACCACGCCGAAATGGCCGTTCGGTCATTTCGACGAACACGCGGTGTGCGGTTCGGAAAACCTCCTGAAACACACACCAAACCAACTCGAAATCAGCCCAAAATTTACCCACGGGTTCTAAATGATATCTAGATCCTAGAAAAAATACTATCCCGTCGATTCTAGGCCCGTGGCGAAAACACGCACGCACTTAGAACAGGCGATGACGAAAACCCCAAATTCTCCCGAAACGCCCGTTTCTCCGCGACACGGCTTCACGTGTCCGAACGGAGACACACACTAACCCTCAAGACATCCGACAACGTCTACCTAGGTCCGTCTAACCTAGGGCATCACCCAAAATTGGGCCAATTTCGGATTCCACCCGAAATTGACACAAAACCTAGTGTTAAAGTCTCCAAACACAACCAAACTAGTTCCAACTTCCTCCCACGGGTAGCCTAAGGGTCTAGGAAGGTTCTAAACCACTAATTATACTACATAAAAGTAATTATCAAAGGAAAAGTTAGGGTTTACCTCTTGAGAGTTGAAATCCCAAGGCCAAAGTCTCCAATCCACTTGGAATCACCTCCCTCAAGCTCCAAGCCACCAAATCTAGCCTCCACACTATGTCTAGGCTTCACACACCTAGGTTAGAGAAAATGTAAGGTTAGGGTTCACAACCATAGAGAATAGAAGAAGAAAGGAGAGGAAAATGAGTACTTACTTGAAGTGGGAAGTAGAAAGGAAGAAGAAGAAGAAGAAGAAGAAGTGGAGGAGAAGAAGAAGTGAAGAAGAAGAAGAAGAAGAAGGAAATGGGGGTGGTTGTGTTGTGGCTGCTGGTTTACACGGGTGAGGGCTGGTTTAGTCGGCCACACACCTAATAAAGGGTTTCACTAATTCTCCAAATGCCCAAAATGCCCTCCTAACTTGGGTTTTGGGTTTAGGGTTCCAAAAGCACTCAAACTAACTCCAAATCTCTCCAAGTAACCAACTAAAAATATAATAAATATTCTAAACCCAAAAATAGGTCTCACAAGGGTGTGGTCTGGGTCGAACACGGGTCCACTAGGGTCTGACATGGGTCCAGGCTAGCCAAAACCCTAAAACAATCAAATAAAAATAATACAATCACTAATTAAATATAAATATAATTAATTATAATTAATACACAATTAACCTAAATTAAAATAATAAAAAAATACCCGGCTCTAGAAATGGGGTAGTGACAACATCTGAGGAGACGCCGATGATGCAGCCGGAGGTACCACTACCACCACCTCTACCATTTCTACCCCAGATGCCACCATCGGAGGGACAACCACAGATGTACCAGTTCTTCCAAGTGATAATGCAGGCGCAGTGGCATCAGACTGAGACCCTGAGACAGAGCTTGATGGCGGTACTAGAGAGGACACCTTCCCCAGCACCCGCACCAGCACCTGCACATGTCCAACCAGCATGTACTGTACGAGGTTTTCGCCAGATAGGCCCGGGAACCTTTTCGAGCAAGGAGACTGCAGAGGAGATCTCGGATTGGGTCTCCAACACGGAGATGCTACTGGAGGCTTCACAGCTACATCCAGACCTTTGGATGACCGCAGTGAGGGCCCAACTCAAGGGCAACGCCCATCACTGGTGGGATTCCATGGAGCGCAGCGTCGGCAAGACGCAGACGTGGGAGGAGTTTTTGGAGTACTTCAATGCGAAGTATTTCCCGGCTACGGTCAGGAATGCCCTATACTCCCAGTTCCTGCACCTAGAGCAAGGGAATTTGACCGTGGACGCCTACGACGCAGAGTTCAGTCGACTCAGCCGATTTGGTGTCGCCCTGATACCCAACGACCTGGAGAAGGCCAGGAGATTCTATCACGGCCTTACCTTCGAACTGCAAAGATATACCACCACGCAGGCGAGGATCTCTTATGAAGAGGTTCTTTCAGAGACGAGGATCCAGGAGGCCATTGGCGGAGGAGCGAGACATTCTAGCACGAACGTACCAGCCATAGTCCAGTCCAAAGCAGGAGGACCGATCCGTCGTCCAGGAGCGCAGACACAACAGAGAACAGTGCCATACCAGCACAAGGACCTTCCGACTTGTCACCATTGTGGCAAGAAGGGACACATTATCAGAGATTGCCGGAAGAAGCTTGGACTATGCATGATATGTGGAGCGAGTCAGCACCTTGCCAGAGACTGCCCACAGCACAAAGATACAGCACCGCAGACCGGACAGAGGCCAGCAGCACCAGTCCTGAGGATACTACCCCCGACAGGAGGTCAGCGTCCACCAGCAACCGGAGGATTTCAGAGGGGACCACCCTTGACCCCACAGGAGGCACAGTTCAATCAAGCCAGACAGCATGATGGAGGGCAGAGGCACGGGAAGGCCTTTGCATTAGCAACAATTGAGGAGGAACCAAAAGGGGAAGGTATCATAGGTACCATTTTAGTTGCGTCATTGCCTGCGACTGCATTGTTTGATTCTGGCGCTACACTATCTTTCATATCTAGTAGTTTCGTAGCCATGCATAGAGTAGCTACTTCTTCCTTACCTAAGAGTTGGAATATTCTTACCGGATGAGGCATCGTACCGGTTACCAGCACTATTAGAACGTGCTCGGTAGTAGTATGTGGTAGGGAGATAATAGCGCGATTTTTGGTATTCCCAATGCCAAATTTCGATATTGTGTTGGGCATGGACTGGTTGAGCCAGTACAATGCCATACTAGATTGCCGGAGGGGTAGCGTCACTTTTAGACCACCAGATCACCCGGAGTTCGAGTACATACGGGACACCATCGAGCGAGGAGTAGGACAAACAGCTGGAGCTTACATGGCTATGGAGACGGCACCCCCAGCAATTGTTGCAGAGTTCGAGGATGTTTTTTCGGAGGAGTTGCCAGGCCTACCGCCTAATAGAGAGGTGGAGTTAACTATTGAGTTAGTATCCGGAGCAGCGCCAGTATCTTCAAATGTGTACCGGTTGGCAAAAAAGGAGCTAGACGAGCTGAAGCTACAGCTAGAGGAGTTGCAGATCAAGGGATTTGTCCGTCCTAATGCATCACCCTGGGGAGCACCAGTGTTGTTTGTACCAAAGAAGGATGGGACATTCAGTATGTGCATTGATTACAGAGCCCTTAATACTTTGACTATCAAGAACAAGTACCCCCTACTGCGGATTGATGATCTGTTCGACCAGCTAACATGAGCAGTGGTGTTCACGAAGATCGACTTGAGATCGGGTTATCATCAGGTAAAGGTGCGGAGAGAAGACATTCCAAAGACAGCATTCTAGACTCGTTATGGTCACTACGAGTTCTTAGTGATGCCTTTTGGACTGACGAATGCGCTTGTTGTGTTTATGAACCTGATGAACAGAGTCTTCCACCAGTATCTGGACCAGTTTATTGTAGTCTTCATCGACGACATCTTGGTGTATTCCAAGAGCCACGAGGAGCACGGAGAACACTTGAGGCTAGTGTTAGAGACGCTGAGACGCGAGAGGCTTTATGCAAAGCTGAGCAAGTGTGAGTTTCTCCTAGATCGTGTCGCTTTTCTTGGACACATTATCTCAGGAGATGGCATTTTGGTATATCCCGTAAAGATTTTGTCAGTAGAGACGTGGCTGATCCCTACCAACGTCTCGGAGGTGAGGAGTTTCCTAGGACTTGTCGGATATTACCGGAGGTTTATAGAGCACTTCGCAAGGATCGCAGAGCCGATGACCCGCTTGACCCGCAAGGAGTAGGAGTTCACCTGGACAGAGGAGTGTTAGACGGCATTCGATGAGCTAAAGAAGCGTCTGACTACGGCACCTATCTTAAACATACCTTCTGGACCCGGAGGATTCGTGATCTATAGCGATGCGTCTGGGAAAGGATTAGGATGCATCTTGATGCAGCATGGGAAGGTTGTGGCCTATGCCTCTAGGCAGCTGAGGACCCATGAGAAGAACTATCCCACCCATGACTTGGAGCTTGCCGCAGTGATCTTTGCTTTGAAGCTTTGGAGGCACTATCTATACGTAGAATGAGTGAAGATATTCACTGATCACAAGAGCATGAAGTACGTCTACACCCAGAAGGACCTGAACCAGAGACAGAGACATTGGCTCGAGGTGATGACGGACTTCGAGATCGAGCTACAGTACCATCCGGGAAAGGCCAATATGGTAGCCGACGCTTTAAGCAGGAGGCCCATAGCATTCTTTTTGACCACCCAGCAACATCTATTGAGAGACCTAGAATAACTGGGTATAGAGGTCATTGTGCCCGGAGTAGACGGCCAGATTTCGAGTTTCCAGTTGCAATCGACATTAGTTGAGAGGATCAAGGCTGCCTTGCCAACAGATGCCAGATTCTAGAGGCTTCGACAAAGGACAGAGGCTGGGATACAGACAGGATTGCGCATACACAAGGACGGGACTTTGAGATGTGGAGATCGTCTCTATGTTTCGAATGGAGAGCTTCGTCAGGAGCTGATGTCGGAGGCGCACAGTTCAATATACTCTATTTATCCAGGAGGTACGAAGATGTACAGAGACCTAAGGCAGTACTATTGGTGGCATAGAATGAAGAGGAAGATAGCCCGCTTTATGGCAAAGTGTCTGGTGTGTCAGCAAGTCAAGGCTGAGCATCAGAGGTCTGCAGGATTACTTTAACCGCTCCCGATACCTGAGTGGAAATAGGAGCACATCACTATGGACTTCGTTACGGGCTTTCCAAGGAGTCTTAGTGGTCGCAATGCGGTATGGGTAATCGTAGATCGACTCACCAAGTCCGCCCACTTTTTACCCTTCAGAGTTGGGCAATCTACGGAAGTCTTAGCAGGTATGTATATGAGGAAGATCGTGCGACTGCATGGAGTGCCAGTCAATATAGTGTCTGACAGGGATACGAGATTCACATCGTACTTTTGGCGGAGTATGCAAGAGAGTCTCGGTACCCGCCTAAAGTTCAGCACATCGTATCACCCGCAAACAGATGGTCAGTCCGAGCGCACCATTCAGATATTGGAGGACATATTGAGGGTGTGCATGCTTGACTTCAGTGGATCATGGGAGGACCATTTGTATTTGGTCGAATTTTTCTACAACAATAGCTATCAAGCGAGCATTCAGATGGCTCCCTATGAGGCGTTGTATGGCAGGAAGTGTCGTTCCCCAGTCCCTAGTATGTTGGAGCGATGTAGGCGAGAGGCAGATTCTAGGGCTAGAGTTGGTTGTTCGTACAGTGGAGAAGGTGAAGAAGATCCAAGGGCATCTGCGAGTAGCACAGGACAGGCAGAAGCAATGGGAAAATGTGCATCGACGACCCCTAGAGTTCCAGGTTGGAGATAATATGTTTCTGAAAATCTTACCTACCCGAGGAACCATCAGATTTGGAGGCAGAGGAAAGCTGAGTCCGAGGTACATCGGACCATTCGATGTGCTGGAGCGCATCGGAGAGGTTGCTTACAGATTAGCCTTGCCACAGATACTAGAAGGAGTTCATGACGTCTTTTATGTATCTCAGCTAAGGAGGTACACGCCAGATCCGAGTCATGTGCTTGACCACTCGGAGATCACCGTCGGGCCGAGTTTGTCATACCAGGAAGAGCCAGTAGAGATTCTGGACAAAAGCGAGAAGGTACTGCGAGGCCAGACTATCCCTCTAGTTTGTGTCGTATGGAGGCATCATGCACCAGGCGAATCGACCTGGGAACGAGAGGACGATATTCAGCAATATTTTCCCCATCTCTTTGAAGGCCTAGGTATGTAGTAGCATTTCAATTCAATCAATAGTTTTACCATATGTCTGTTTTAATTTCGAGGACAAAATACTCTAAGGAGGGTAGATTGTAAATTTCCTCGACCAAATTTGAGTTTACTTAGCTTAGATAGAGAGATTAGGGTTAATTTGGTACAAATTAGAATTTATACACAGAGTTTTATTTATTGTACAATATTTATATTACTTAGTGCACCTTATCGTTGTTTCGATATTTAGAGCACTACACTAGCTATTACCCTCAAACAAATTCTATACACTTTTTTTAGACATGCCAGCCTACTATTCTGACCCGGGTGTAACTCACAAATACTCTGTCTTGTGCTTTATTTTAGTCGCACAAAAATTGTTACAAACGTCCGTGCTTAAATTTAATTAATTCCAACTTTGCATTCTTTGTCCGTTCCAATCGAAATTGGGACACAACATCAACCCGTTTTGTCCAACCCAAATTATGACATTATTATATTCTAAGTCTACTACGCCCATGATGCTTGTGTTCCACCCAATTTTGACCCCATGTATTTTCAATTAATTAAAGAACACCAAGTGCATTAATTTTAATTAAATTAATGTAATGACCTAACCTCACTCAAACTAGACCCAACTCCAACCCAAACCCACACTCACACCCTCAAGACTCATACTAAATACCACACAACATTTTAACCCACTACATAACACCAAACATGGTATTTTGCCACATCCAATCCCAAATTCCAATTATTATACAATTTTCCAATTGTTCAGGGACTTTTATGCAAATAACCAATGAGGTGTCCCCCTCTCATTGGTCCAACCACATGAAGAATGAAACCCCCCTCCCTTGACCGATCTACTATAGGTTTTCCTCCATTTTTTTGTACTCTACACAACTTTATGTAACAACATCTCAATCCCACATTTTAAATCCCTTAAATCCTAGCCACATGTTCATCATGTGGAGACTTCCCTCAAACCTAGGGAACTACCCCAGCCGGCCCTAATCCCAAGGAGAACCCCTCCTCTCTCTCATACAAATACTACCTACATCCTCTCTCCAAAACCCACACTAAAAACCAACTACACAAAGAAAACCCTAAAAAAATACTAAACACCAACCACACCACTCACCACTACCCGACCCATCCCCTCAGCTCCCCACCGCCACCACCGCCTCCGGCCACCCCAAAAATCACTCCCCCTCCGACCTCCATCCTCACCATCACCCCCTGCTGCCACCACCCGCCGCTGCTCCGCCGCCAGCAGCCACCCTCACCCCTAACACCACCAGCAACAACACCTCCACCACTACCTGAGTCGACCCCCGACTCCCCTACCGTAGCCACCACCCTCACCGATGCCACCCCCAGCCTCTCCACCACCGTCCCCCGCCGGAGCTCGCCCTGGCCACCGCCCCAGCCGACCGGAGCAGCTGCTGCAACGCTGCGACTGTTGTAGTTGCTGCTGTTGTCGAGTTTTCCTCCCCCTGCCAGAGCTCCCCCCCCCCCCCCCCCCCCCCGCCGACGACGACGCGCACGGCGGACACCCTCACCCCCCTGGACACGACCGAGGTACAGTCACCTCGTGTTATACGAGTATGTATATCAATGTTTACTTACGTATAGTTAGTTGTATTTATATGTTTTGTGTATATACATATAATAAGTATATATATTCTGTGTATATACATATTTATGTGTATATTTATGTATAGTAGTTAGATTTATACATATAATAAGTATATTTATGTATAGTAGTTATATTTATACATATAATATATGCTATATATTATATGTATATGTATTTAACTATATTGTATATTGTATAAATACATATATCATATTGTTATTTTATATATACATGTATATGTATTATATTACTATGTATATGTATGTGTATATATATATATATATATATATATATATATATATATATATATATATATATATATATATATATACGTATTACACTTTGTGTATATACATGTTTATGCATATATTTATGTACACATATTGTTATTATATATATATATATATATATATATATATATATATATATATATATATATATATATATATATATGTATGTATGTATGTATTTTATTATTAATGTATATACGATTTTAATTGGTTATGTGTATATACTATATAATGTATTATGTATATATATACGTACTATATTGTGTTTATGTATATATATATATACAAATGTATATTTAAAACGTATACTTTATGTATGTAAATATTTATGTATTTATATACATATATTGTTATTCTGTATATATATGTATATGTAAAGGCATTTGTGTATATTATTATGTATATATGTATATGTTTATTTAAATATATATAAATGTACATACGTATTTTATTTATGAAATTATGATTATTATGTATTTATGTACATATATATGTATCTATGTACTATGTATTCTTGTATTAAATGCTATTTTAGTGTATTCTCATATGTTAGGAACTGTGGTTGGTGTACACGAAACTCGAGGAATGACACGTGTACGTTTAGCTACGTGCACACGTGATCCAACTAAATGGACAGTCGTGACCCTGCGTCAGTTCATTACTGCAACGTAGAGTGTCATGATTGTACTATTGTAGTGACTGATGATGGTATTATTATATTATATATAGGATCGCTGGACCGTACAGACGAGACTTCAGGAGCAGGATATTGGCACTCGCATCTAGAGGACTCAGGCAAGTATACCTTGCTTGATTACTGTTTAATTTAAATCAATAACTGTTGTATGATATCTTGTTGCAATATACATATAACTGTGTGCGTCCGGGATTGACTCGGGTGCAGTCGACGAATGCGTCGATGAGTAGTGTACTTGACCTAGTTGCTAGCAGACTCACCTACTATTGCAAGGATATTCTGATATCTTCCTAGACCATGACACTTGTACACGCATCACGATGGCAAATTCATGTTGGGATGCGGGTCTGCATACCCGACTAGCTATCGGTACGTACGACATGCATCACGGTTTAGTACGTAATTTAGGGTGATCTAGTTAGATGAGACTTGGCATATAGTTATGGGATATTCATGTCGTGTATTCGACTTGTATATCTGCATTGGGCGGGGAGGACAACTGATAGGCGTATCGGATACACACATTAGACTCCGTAGTATCCAGAGGAGCCACGGATCCGATGACTTCCTTTATTCAGATATCGCGTTCTTCGAAGAGATACGGACGTATATATACTTGCAGATACCTCATTCTTCGGAATGATGGACGTTATATGGACAGATACCATGCTCTTTGGAGTATGGACATTATGCCTACACCTACCCATACGTACCAAGGTTGTCCTCATATTGCATTCACTTAGATGGTTAGCACACCCCCTTTATTTTATTCAGTATTATATATGGCATGCATTTTTGTATCTTGTTACGTCCCTTTGAGGACCTGGTTCCCTTCCAGATTTGGACGAGACATATTATCCTACTATGTACGGACCTGGATTGGAGACAAGGTACGCTTTTGAGGAGGAGCTAGAGGTGCTTCCGTCAGAGTTTCCATGATTACCTGGTAGGCCTTCCGCCTAGGACTGGAGCCTCCATATCTAGATAGCTGATGCTCTAGTCGTACTCTCTTTATTTTGTCTTCAGTACTCTTATTCATCATTTGTAGTGGGTTTGTTCCCATCGGACATATCTGGTTTGTACTATGATATTTCAAACTCTGTACTTACTTCCCAGTATTTATTTCAGTATTTCTTATTGTATTATGGATGAGATTAGACACTGCATGTTGTATGATAGTATTAGGCTTGTTAGTTTTAGGACAGTGTAGCACGCTTCGCTAGGATCCATTAAATTAGGATATCCTAGGAGACGTGTCAGCTGACCAATGCCACATGGCCTGGTCCCGTGTACTTTGGGACTGGGGCGTGACAGTGGAATATTCTTTTTATTTGATTTTGAACCCTTTCCATAATTAAATATATTGTCATGAAAAACTTTAAGGGCGCTTTGGATATTGTAACCAACCCTAACCCTAAAGGAAAGGGGCCGACCCTATATTAAAGGGGAGAAGAGTCTTTTTCTCTCATTTATTAGTGCATTCATTCCCAAGTTGATCCATCCCCAAAATTTGAGAGCAAACCCAATCCATTCCATATGAAATCCATTCCAATTTCTTCATTCCAATACAATCCTAATGTGCTTGAAAGAGCAAGAAGGAGCTTTGGTGTGGAGCTAGCTAGAAGGAGGTGTCCATCCATTTTATTGTTTCCTTGTGGTGTGATGCATTAGGAATCCATCTTCCAATAGGTATAATCTCAATTCCCTTAGTAATTTTTATTCTAAATTATGTATTAGACCTATGAAAACCCTCCCATGGCTAAGGACTACCCATAGGAAGAAGAACTAGGTTCTTTTGATGCCTATTGTGCAAGTTACATTGAGTTTTGTGGCCAAATTAGAGAAAATTAGAATTTGGTATACCAAGTGTTTGAGAATAGGCCTAATAGTTATTAGAGGATTTAATTCATGAATATTGGGGGTGTACATGTCCATAAATGGATACGAGTAGGCCGTATCGTGATACTCCATGATACAGAGTCGAACGATGGGTATTTCAATATAATTTGAGTTCTAGCATGTCAATTTCTCCATGTTGTATTAAAATAGCCATTATATGTCAAGCCTCGATACCCGCAAGGGGCCGATCATCCTCGCTTAGCGCCTTGCGGAACCGATCATCCTCTCATTGGTGTGATGTCATGCAAGCCTAAGTTGCGCTCGCACAAGGCCAAAGCATTGAACAAGGGCAAGTAAGTTATTCAAGACGGAAGCAGCAACACAATATTGCAGAAAAGTAAAGAACACAATGGCATATAGAAACAAGCTCTTTATTGATATTCAAGATGTGTTACAAGCGGCAGTTGGCCGAGATTACAATTCACTCAAGCTCTCTTTCTCTCGATTACAATGTGCTACTACCATAATTCTAGGTATGGATATTTTTGTCTTTGATATATTATTAGTTAGTGATTTAATGTTATATATTATATATTAGTAGTTGATTATATTGTGATGTGCTATTTATTTATTTGTTAGTGGACTAGTCTATTATTATTTAGACTTTTCATTAGTAGACACATTAGTTTGTAATGATCCATTGAGCCTAACATTGGAATAAGCCCAATTAGACCATTCCATTAATTAATTAAGGAGATTAGATTAGTTCATAAAGAATTGGAAGCTTCCTAATATAGCCCTCCTAATTAAACCTCATAACTAACTAGTGGGGGCATTGTAGACATTAGGAATTACTTGGAGAAGGGGTTAGAAGGGGCCGACCCCTATAGAAAGGGAAAATTCTCTCTCCTCTCATTCTTTCCATTCATTTTGAGATCCCAAATTCTTTAGATCCCTAATTTACTTCATTTCTTCATCAATTTTATTCCATTTCACCATCATTCCCTCTCAATTCCATCAAGCAAAGCGTATTAGAGCTTGGATTGGCAAGGAGCACTTGGAGGAGGAGCATTGGAGAGGAGATCGTGTTCGAATTGTGTCATAGTAAGCAATTCATTGAAAATCCATCTCTGTCACGCCCCAGTCCGAAAATACGTAGGACTAGGAATACGTAACATGCCAGCTACTCATTCGACGAGACTCTGGTCTGAGTTGAATACTTATAAGTTGTATTATAATGGTCACTATCTAGATAATCCAGTAAATATAAATATCTATACCTCAATCCACAATGAACAGAATACACAAGAATGAGCTACATGTGCTAAAGTCGGCCGCCCAGTAATACACAAACTCGAATAGACTCAAGAAAGAAATATGAGTCTATAAAACTAGGCTACATCAGCATATGAATAAATAACCATAACTCCGGTAGAAATGATATAAGTACCTGGTACCAATGCCTGCAAGACAAGCAACTCCATCAGCAACTCCAAAGGCTCCATAATCGTCTATGCTGCAAAAACTGGCAGGGGACCACCCTCAGAGGGACATAACAAGGTACAAGAAACAGCATGCCAAAAGACAGAGTCCAAGGCACATCTAGTAGTATCACGACTCCAGTATATGTGCCACAACACCTCTGAAATCATAGTATATATATATATATATATCAATAATCAGCATGTATTCTGGTGTGTCTCTACCCACCTAATGTAACCTCACGTCTCATGTACATAACACGCAAGATCATGACCTCTAGCTAGTGCAACGAGTCATAATAATATCCATATAATATGCAAGTCTTATATCACGAATCCTGTAAGCCTATACAGAATTACCATGAATAACTCAAGAAAGATTATGTCACATGAAATAGTGTCAAGTGTCCTAGGGTATGGCATACTTGGTAAAGCAAGCACGTAAAAATAGGATCGTGGGATCAACTCTCTCTATATGACGTTACATGACTCTGCGTACGGCGTCGACACCCGAATCTTGTTCGGACGCTAAGCAACATCTCACGGTCCTACGATAAACACACACATCACACATATCAAATAACTATAATAACTAAATAAGATAATAAAGGCAAGGAACTATGATACATCATGGCAAGGTACACTTGTATGGGTTCTGAACTTCGTCGACTACTCCTGGGAAAGTGGAATCTGCACGTACACCTCCAGATGCTGAAACAAACATCACTAATATTCTCAGAATACTAAAAATAGCTAGGATTGACTACATATAAGTCCAATTTGGACACAGGGGCAAAATTGACAATTTTGGGTCAAAGTGGGGTCCACATGTGGCCCACTTCGCACCGAAAAATGTATCAGAGATAAAGTTCTCCAAATTTGTCCCACTCAGTGTCTATTAGTCCAGAATGATGGCAGAAACTCAACTGAATGTCCAGAATTGGATTCCGGTGAGCCAGTCACGAAAATGCCCGTCATATGGAACCATGGGGCCCACGAAATAACGTTTCGTCAACGTTCTCAGAATCGAACCAAACTTGGGTTACAGGACCATCGTAATGCTGCGAATTCGATGGCGCAAGTTTCATTCCAAAATAACAAGCACACACGAAGTTATGGCGAGTGTCAGAATAGGTCGATACTGTGCTTTTCGACGGATACACGTTGATTCCGGTGTGCACGCACATCCAAATCAAGTTTTGCGAAAGCTCACACATCCATGTTGATAATAAGCGCCTTTCAGTATAACTCGCACACGATGAAGTTGCCTCGTTTGGCAGGACGCACCCTGTATCAGAGATTTTTGGTGTTTTAAAAACAAATTTTTGGTCGTTTTTGAACAAGAATAATTTTACCATTAAAGCAAACTAATTAAAACTAAAAGAACAGTAAAAATCTTGGTTATATTATGAAAAAGTTCTTTCAATTATATTTCAAAAATAATTAACGAGTTGGTAGAAAATTGGACATGAACTAAAATTCTGAACTATTTTCGAACAGTTTTTCGGCCAACTTTTCGTCGATTTTTCGATCAAACCGGGGTGCCTAAATTCGTTCCACTTGAAGGGAATTCTAAAAGATTAGGTTGTGAACATACCAGCGAAGACGAGACACAAATCGGATAAGCGAGGAGAGCGGAGGCTGCGCACGAAGGAGGGGCCGCAGCTGCTGCTCGCGGGCGGAAGTAGGGGAAGGCGGTGCGATCGGCGCTGCTCTGGCGGAGCGGCAGTGCGGGCGGTGGGGCTGCGGGCGGTCGCCGGCGGGTGGTGATGGTAGAGGTGGTGTGGGATTAGGGTTAGGATTTTGGTTATATATATATATATATATATATATATATAAGGATGGGTTGGGCGGTTTCCTGTACGCGCGCGGGGGGGGGGGAGTGCTTAGAGTTTAGGATTTTATTAAATGGGTTTGGGTTAATGGGTTTAGGTTTAGGTTTAATTCGTTTTCTTTTCTTTTGTTATATATATATATATATATATATATATATATATATATATGTGTGTGTGTGTGTGTGTGTGTGTGTGTGTGTGTGTGTGTGTGGCCATTTTAAAATAGTTTTAGACCTCAATAAATTCTTGAAAAAATATACAATACACCAATAATAGTTGTACACCCAAAAATATATATTTTGCACAATATTAATGATTAATTAAATACACATAATTATAAATCCATGAATATTATATATTATAATTAGCTAAAAATAAATAAAAATTAGAGTGGTTACAATCTCCCAATAGGTAAAATTCTAAATTTCTTTCATTCTAGCTTCTAAATCATGCATTGGACCTTTTGGAACCACTCTATGGCATATGGCTACCTATAGGAAGAAGAATTAGGCCAATTGGACACCAAATATGACTTCTACATAGGTTTTTGTGTGATTTTTAGGGGAATTACGAGATTGATACACCAAATGTGTGTCATGAGACTAATCTAGCCTAATCTGACTTAGATCTAGTATAGGGGACTAGTGTCCTATCGACAATTGGATACGAGTAGGCCGTATCATGGCAATTTAGTGATACAGTTGATTTGGGAGGATGTGGTTGTGTAATCATCCACCTATGACTTAGACCAATATATATATAGAAGTCATATTTGATGTGTTGGAGGATGTGGTTGTGTGTGTGGAATGTTGTGTAGTCATGGATTGTTATGTGTTGTGTTTAGCCTTATTGGCATGCATTGGTATATATTATGTTATAGATATATATAGGGATAGTTTATATGCTATTGTTGTGAGTTAGAGGGGTGTTTAGGTAGTGATACATAGTGTTTTGGATTGATTTGGAAGTGTGGTTACTGAAGTGTGATACACAGAGGTAATGGGGGTCGGGCAGATTGCCTTTGAGGCAGCAACAGCAGTGATTGCTGTTGTGTTTAACACAGCAGCAGGTAGGTAGTACCAGTAGCAGTAATAGGTGCAGGTGAGACATGCAAGAGTGAGTGAAGGGAAGCAGTATATATAGCAGCAATAAGCTGCAGCTGTGCATCAAGTGATGCACAATAATGCATGAGGGGGTGTATTCTGATATGAGTGGTTAGTTCAGTTAGCATATATATAACTGTTAGTAGTTAGTGTTTTTAATTATTAGTGTTAACTGTTAGCTAGTTGTTAGTTCTTGGTTAGTTTAGTTAAGGTATTAGTTATGTATCCCTATATGATACCAGTTGGATACTTGTATAGATATTAGTTATAGTTAGAATGTTTGATTAGTGAGATATTAGAGATGAGTTAGATGTCAGTCATGTATGTTCAGTTAGAATGAAAACTAGTTATACATTGATGTAAGTTATCAGTTGTTAGTATTTTAGTGTATGTAGGTATGTTAAGTTATCATTAGAGATTTAAGTTAAGTTAGATGATATTATGTTTGTTGTATGAGTTAGTGTATATATATATATATATATATATATATATATATATATATATATATATATATATATATATATATATATATATATATATATATATATATATTAGTTAGTATAGTTATTAGTATCAGTTCTAGTGTTACCTTGTGATACTAAGGTAAATGCTTAAGTATGGGTATTGGGTATCAAGAGAGGATTAGTCAGGGTGATACCAAGTTGGCTCAAAGCCAAGGTATCCATTAGTACTAGTTTAGCTAGGGGATATTAGTATATAGTATTTTGTATATCATATATAGTATTTTCATATATAGATATTACGTATCTTACGATACGGTATAGTATTAGTATCCTAATATAGCTAGTATAGCCTAGATACAAAGCGTATGAACCTAATATCCTAGAGATAGACTCATACAACCTAGATATAGCTAGTTTGACCAAGTTTGACTACTTTAACCTAGATTTGACCTAGTTTGACTATTTTGACTTGGCCTAGAAAGCATGTTTTGACTCATTTTAGCATGCTTATCATTCAATGCACCAAGTGACATGATATTTCCTATTTAGGGTTGTGTGATATCAGCATGAGCACCGAGTTACATCACTTGCTCAGGACCATATGTGAGTACATTCTTTAACAGTTTCTAATTTATGATATCTTCTATGTTTTTTGTATTTAGTGTAGATATCCTTGACTTCTTGACACATGGTTACACGGATTAGTATTTCTTGGATTCCGTCATGAGATGTTATTCCCTGTGAACCCTGTGCATATCATGTGATCATATATATGGATAGATACTGATTCATGAGAAGATTATGTCCCTTCTCATAGAATCATGTGTCGTAGCATGTCATGGTTGGATCCACTATACCAGTTGGGGGTGGGGAGTGTTTGTCATGACCCGCACCCGATGTAAGGATGCAAGTCGGAAACAACGTTCAGCCTACATCGCAGAATCGGCGGTAGAACGATGTCTGGATAATCTATCTAACAATATAATAAGCCACCAACAATAACAATATACTCAATCACAGATCTAAGATAGAAACGAGCATGAATATGATAAAGAGTCGAAATAGTCACATACAACTCATGAGTCTAAATAATACATCAATGAGTCTGAAAGAATGCTAACAAATAAACTGGAGACAAATCTAGTACAAGAAATACTAAGAAGGTACTAATCCAGGGTCATCTGTCTCAGTCGGGATAAGTCCCTCCTGAGCCAGGGTCTCTGACTCTAAGCCCACAACATCCTGGGGTCCATAATGTGTAGAGTACCACTCCTCAGTGTCATCTGGAAAAAATATATCCAGTCAGAAAAGGAGCAGAGTACATCTCTAACAGCAGTTCTAATTAATGATAAAAACTATGTAACAGTAAATAGATGTGAATATACAAGATGCACAATAGATACGAGAGATACACAATAAGGAAATACTGGAATGAACACAATAATGAACAATATGGCAATGAACAAGAATACTAATGACTAAGTGTGTGAGTACTAGCTTTAACATATGATCGGCTTGGGAACATGATACAATATATATGGCCTGGCTAATCATACGTGCGGTGTATGATTAACACTATTCAATCACAACTAGAAAATAATTCTAACATAATTGTATCTTGTCATCTTCATTCTGAATATCGCTTTTCTTAAAAAAAATTGTCCTTCCTTGATGATATCATATCTTGCTCAATATTGATTTCTTATTTTGAATCTGTCTTCAGAATGTCGCCGAAGACGCATTTCCAGCACTCAGGCACAATGTCAGCACGATTAGTCACTTCATCACCCTTGAGGACAGCATCCTCAGATGATGGTCAAGTACCTATATTCAGGAGGTCAGCTTCACCAGTCCAGGTGGGTGTATCTGCAGCAGCTTTCGGAGGTGCTCCACCTCCAGTACCGCGGACAGGGCAGACAGTTTTTGAGGATCTTCCACCTCCGCCACCTGCAGTTGATCAGATGCAGATGTTCGAGCTCTTACAGCAGATGATGGAGGCACAGCAGCGACAATCCGAGGTCCTGTGATAGAGCATAGAGAATTCTCACCAGATCGCGCTCGCGGCAGTTGAGAGAGCTACCGCCCAGCCACCGACGGTACCAACTCAGTTTATTCCGCATCAGCCGAAGCCGGGTACCATCATCGACTTCAAGAGAATGGGCCCGAAGGACTTCAGGGGCACAAAGGGGATTATCTATGTGGATGAGTGGATCGAGGACATCGAGCGGAACCTGCGGCTGGCATAAATTCCAGAGATGCTACAGATAGAGGCAGCGGGTTGTATGATGTTCGACATTGCTTTAACATGGTTCAGGACAGACCCAAGAATATCAGCGTCAAGAATTACTTGGAAAGCTTTTAAGGAGCTGTTCAAAGAGAAGTTCTTCCCGGATGTGGCTCAGAGTACTTTGGAGAGTCAATTTTAGAACCTCGTCCAAGGGAACTTGACGGTGGACGAGAATGCGGCAGAGTATTGCCGATTGGGACGATTTGTTGAGGGACAGAATCCTGGGACCAGAGCTAGGTAGTTCAGGAAGGGACTGAATAGTGAGATTAAGTCTCATACTAATGGAGACCGTACCGCTACGTTTGAGGAAATTTTGAGACATACACAGCGGGCGGAAGATGATTTGGAGCTTGGCTCCAAGAGGTCGAGAGATACCGGAGGAGCGAGTAGTGGTGCGGGCCCAGCGAAGCACACCCATTTTCAGCAGCCGAGGGTATATCAGCATCAGCAGTACCTTGTGCCAGTTATGGCACCAGCTCAGCAGATACAACAGTTTCAGAAGCCAGTGCATCAGGCACCACAACAGCCTCAAAGGCAAATTCAGCAGACTTTTTCTTGTGCCTATTGTGGAAGGCATAGGCACGATTGGGAGAACTGTCGAAAAAGACTCAGACTATGCTTGTATTGTGGTTCCTATGGTCATCAGGTGAAGGAGTGTTCCAATAACCCGTATAGACCAGATCGCGGCCAGAGAGGTGGAGCTAGGCCACCTGTGGTACCGCAGACTAATCAACACCAACATAGAGAGCCACCCCAACAAGGTGGGGCATTTGCAATGGTAGTCAGAGAGGATGACACTTTAGGTGATTAGTTAGCTAGTTTCGTTCTGTATATTTTCTTTCCATATGTTGGTTGTGTGGTTAGTTATTACCTTCTAGACTGCTTGTGTGTTATTATGTAGTTAGTATACCCTGTTGGAGACTGCAAAAATTATGATGGACAGAGACCATAGTTAGTGATGTGTGTTTTAGTTTAGACTGGGGTTGACCTAGAGAGGGTTACGATTTTCTTTAATTTCGAGGACGAAAATTTTCTAAGGTGGGTAGGATTGTCACCCTCACATTTCTAATTAAGGGTAGTTTGGTAATTGATACGAAAAATTTATTTTTAGGAGGGTTGTAATTAATATTGTGCATGAGTAATTAATTATTATTGTATTATTTATTGTTTGATTAGATATAGTATTTATTTTAGACTTGTTTAGTGGACCTAACCTATTTTATTAGATGCATGAACCCAATATTTGGATGAGTTTAGTTGAGCCCATGAATTAGGCCCATGGATTAGGAGGTTGGATTAATTAGTGAAACCATTAGACTAGAACCTTCCCCCTTAATTAATTTCTTCATGAGAGGCCCCAAGGGGTATTTGGGACATTATACATTGCTTGGAGAGGGGTTTATGACCAGCCATAATTAGGAGGAGAGAAAGACCTCTTATTTTATTTCTTCCCCAAATTCTAGATCTACACTTTCCCTCTTCCAATTTCCCTCCATTCCCCAATCAATTCTCCACCAATTCTTCACAAATCTCTTTCTAAATATATCATTGAGGCTTCTACACCAAGGATCTACAAGAAGAAAGCAAGGAGCAAGGAAGAGGAGGCCAAGATCTACAAGGAGAGGAGCTACTTTGCATTTAGAGACTTTTCATTGGAAATCCATCTCCCAATAGGTAAAATTAAGTTTTTCTCCCTTCTAATAGACTCTAGATATGAGATTTTACCATGAGAAATCAACCCACATGCATAGGCTACCCATAGGATTTAGTTTTGGGACAATCGAAGACCTACGGTGGAAGTTACGTGCATTTTGGTATCAATTTTGGAGGAATTCCGAGATTGGCACATGTTGTGTTTGTCAATTGGTCAATTAGACCAAATTAACATATGATTGTTTGTTTGTGACTAGTGTCGTGTCCACAATTAGATACGTGTAGGCCGTATCTCGTTAATTTGACGAAACGAGTTGATTTGGGGGGGGATTTTCCTGACACGGGGCCTTGTGCATATCGTATTGTGACACGGACACGTAGGCACTCTAATTACTACACGTATTATTTATATTTAGTGTATTGGACTTGTTCGTGTCCTCCGGAATACGTTTGGTTGTGTGTTGGGGCTGTATCGCGAGCGTATCATAGAAAAGTGTGATACGGGTGCGATGCGCTCCATGTGTTCGATGTTTTGATCTTCTCATTATGTGTACATGTGTATTTATATATATATATATGTTATCTATGTAATATATATTATATATAATAGTGTATATTGTGTTTGGGTAAATGTGTGTGTCTATGTGTGTGTCTATGTGTATATATATATATATATATATATATATATATATATATATATATATATATATATATATATATATATATGTATGCTTGTGTACTTGAATATATGCATGTGTGTGTGATTATGTATAATAGTGACTATATGTATAGATGCTTATATATATATATATATATATATATACATAGAGGGAGTGTACGCCTACATATATATGGACTGATTTATATTTATATAGGAAGTGGTTGGGTGCGAGTGGATGTGCATGTGTGTGTGTGAGTGAGCAATCAGGACATTGTATCAGTTTCTGAGTATAGCAGTGGCAGCATAGGAGGTCTATAACAATACTCGTGCAGTGCACGGTGATAATTCAGACAGGGTGTGGTATCAGCTAGGCTCGGGTCACTGCTCGTGCAATGAGAGAGGCAGTGCCCGTGCACCTGAGTGACTGAGGGCATGTGGCCATTGCACTTAGGGAAGATAGCAACTCAGTGATAGTATGAGAAAACACAGAGAGAGGCAGCAAGGCAAGAGAAAGGAAGAGCAGTGGCAGTAGCAACAGTGCATCGACTGCACAGTGGCAGCATGCACCAAGCAAGTTAGTTCAGCCAACTACAGCTGAGCAAGCAGTGTGCCACACCTCGAAGCACAGCAGCTCGGGCTAAAAAGACAAGGTGTGCAGCAAGGTAAACTGCACGGTGTGCAGCTAAGTCCACTGCATCATCTACTCCGCAACAAGCTTCAACAGCAGGGAGGTCTCAGCAAGATGTGCAGCAGTGTGCCACATCAGTATGCAATACAGCAGTTAGCACTGCGGTGCTCAGGCAGCCTTAGGGAAATAATACAGTGCACACGAAGGAGTACACAGGGTTCAGTCAGTGCACCATCAGCAAGTGCATTGCTCAGTGGGAGCACATCTATGGGCAGTTGGTGCAGCACCTGAAGAACATGTAGTAGTATCAGTAAGTACAGTGTCAGCACTGACACTGCATCGTACCAGTTATCTCAGCATAGCAGTGTGCAGGTATTTCTACACTATAATAGAGGTTTCAGCAAGGGGATGGCAGCAACTAGCTGCAGCTCCTGAACACTGTGCTCGTGCACAGCAGAATTTAGGGAGCTATTCATACACAGAATATTGCGGGGAGCTCAGCACACATTGGTGTGCATCACAGCTAAAGTGGCGGTTTCAAATCGATTAAGCGCAGTGACTGCTAGCACTGCAAAACCCAGGGAGTTAACTGCAGATTCAGAGTAGTAACAGTCTCCCACTGCGACAATAATTGAACCGCAGGGAACTCCAATCAGTAGAGCAATGTCAACAATTTGTAGCAGCACAGTGGGCAGTGAGCCTCGGGCCAACAACATGTTACAGCAAAACAACCTCAGCAACTGCAGCTAGCACTGCAACAAGGAAGCAAGCAGAGCACAACACGGTAAAGTCTGCAGCATTTCAACAGGGAGCAGTATCACTGTGCAGTATCAGCACAGTATCAAGGTATCAGTTCAGTTTCAGTATCATGGTTCGGGTAAGGTATTGGTTCAGTAAGGTATTTGAGTTTAGCATTGATTGGGTATACGGTTAGTAGGCAGTGAGTTTAGTAAGGGTTCAACTAGTTAAGTTAGTTAGCTAGTAGTTATTAGTGTTAGTTAGTTAATGTTAAGGTGTGGGTTTTCAGTCGGGTCTTTGTATCAGTCAGTATTGGTTAGTTGTTACTTGGGTTTGAGTATTCAAGGTATTAGTCTAGTTAGTTTATGGGTAGTATAGTTAGTTGGTTATAGTCAGTATCAGTAGGTATTAGTCTAGTAAGTATAGGTAGTTAGCTTATAATTGATTTAGTTTGAGTTAGCAAGGTATTAGAGTAGTTAGTTATTTATTGTTGATATATATCTACATTAGCTATATGTATTTATGTAGGTATGGATGTTTGAGTTCTCTAATAGTATTAAGGTATAATATAAGAGCTAGTATATGTTAGCATTATATAGTTAGTGATAGTTTGGGATTTTATATTGGGTATTAGCTATAATATAGAGGTTTTGGATTACCTCGGGATACCAAGGTATTGGGCCGATACCCAAGGGTTTGAGTTTGGGTATCGAGATAGGTGTGATACGCATTGGTGCAAGGATAAGGTATCATATTTAAATTGTTTTGTTATGGTATTATAATATTTGACTTGAATATATAACTAAAACCCTATTTTTATATTAGAAACTTGTGTATCTTAGGATACGGCTTTTGGTGTGTTTCATAATATCTTAGATTAGCTAGCATAGCTTATTTTCATAGTGTATTGACTTAGTATCATAATGTTAGACTCTTACAACCTAGATTTCATCGGTTTGACTTAGAAATGGCCTTGTGACCTAGATGTTGACTAGTTTAACTTAAATTCATTTCAACACCTTGTATTAATACAATATTCCATATATAGGTTTGTGTGACACCAGTTAGGACACAGTTTGACATTTATTGCTTGGACGATAGGCGAGTATATTCTCTGATAGTTTCCATTATTTGATAATTACTATAATACAAGTATCTAGAAATATTGTACATGACTCTTGACACATTGGTACACGGACTAGTATACACATGGATCAGTCATGGGATGTTATATATATATTGTTCATTGTTTCTCGTGTTCTCAATGTTTAACTTAGACAATGTTTCGTGTTCAACGTTCAATGTTTAACTTAGACAATATTTCAATGTTCAATGTTCAATGTTTCAATGTTCAATGTTTCGTGTTCAAGGTTTATTGTTTACATGGCCTTGAGTATCTTGTATCACAACGTGTCATGGTTGGATCCATTGTACTAGTTGGGGGAAAGGGGAAGTGTTAGCTAGGTATGTGATCAAATCCTAGACAATGTTCAATGTTTAACTTAGACAATGTTTATCCAACGTTAAAGTAGACAATGTTCACCCAAGCCGATCATATATCTATCTAGTATTTCAATCACTCAGCATAGTTACTGTTCTTCACCATATTCTAGTTCATTGTTTTATTCTTTTATCTTGTTCTATTCGTTGTGACCAGTGTTTACCATATTGTTCATTGTTTACCTGTTCATCCAGTATAGTTGATATTGTTCATTGTTTCTCGTCTTGTATTATATTCTCTATTTCTGTTTATAGTCATTATCAATTAATTGGAACTGCTATTGGGTTGTACTTCGCTCCATTCCTGACTGAAAAATATTTTTCGGATGAATGGTTAGAGAGGATGTGTCCCACTCACTATGGACCGACAGATGGAGTGTCACCCGAGGATAGTGCCAGAGACTGAGGCCTTTTTGATTTATATACCTTATAGTAGTTATTTTCTATTTAGATTTTGGTTTGTATTATTGTCTTAAGATCTGTAGTTGTGTTTAGTTTTGAGTTGGTCATATGATGTATTGAGACTTGTATTTCTTATTCTTTCTATTCCATATCGTGCGTACATCTTCCTTCAGTTTTATTTGTGATTGAGTATTATTTGGTATTGAGATGGCATGGCAGTACTTTATACACATTGTGTGAGATATTAGATAGTAGTAGACCAAGACAGCGTTCTACCGCCGATTCTGTGGCGTAGGCTGGACGTACCCACGTACTCGTGCCCCTATACCGGGTGTGGGTCGTGACAAAATATTAGCAAGTGATGTGATCATACCCTACTTTACATGCATCATGGCTCAACACATACATCACGTAAGGTGTAGCCTGACCATTTACATGTCTCATAACCTGTTATATATAATTAGCCTGACTTTTGCTCGCATTATAGCTAACCAGATGGTTAGCCTGACCTCACATGTATCATAGCCAATCATATATAACAAGCCTGATCTAGTCCCAAGCCGATCACATAACAAACTGATATTTCATAACACTTAGCTATAATTTCTATTCTTTTATTTCAGTACATTCATTTCTAGCATTCACATATATCTGTTCATTGCTGGTTAGTTCTATATGATGATTACATATCTCTCCAGTATTCCTTATTTTTTAGTATTTCTTCCATTTTGTATTTTCTTACGCTATTTTATAGTTCTTATCAATATAATTAAAATTGTTGTTAGTGTTTGTGCTTCGCTCCAATCCTGACTGGATAATATTTTTCAGAGGATCTTAAGAATTTTTGTCCTACCCATTATGGTCCAGGAGTAGATGGTGATTATATCCCGGAGATCCCAGAGGAGCCACTCCATATAGAGGAGACACTACCCGCAGTGATCTAGACATCACTTAGCCTAGTTTATTTATGTATTGGATTGTTCTAACTTTGAGACTTGAGTTGTATTATGTTGAGACCTTATTTATGTTGAGATAGCTAGACTCTAGACTTATTATGATTTGAGTTGTGTTCTGGACTTATGTCAGAACTTTTTTTATATATTTTCATAACTTATCGTGTCATTTACCTTATTTAGAGTTATTGTGATTGAGTACCTTATGAATTGATGATCGTATGCATATTCATTGTCCTCCTTATGGAGTTGAGATCATTGACAGATTATTTTTGTGAGTTGTGTTAGTAGTATTGAGACCTAGACAGCATTCTACCCCCGATGCTGCGGCGTAGGCTGGACGTACCCACGGCTCATGTCCAAATTTCGGGTGCGGGTCGTGACAGATATTGGCTTATCAACCACAATTGCGTCACCTAAGCTTTTGGCTTGAAGGTGCAATTCAGCATTCAATCTCCAGTTGAGAAAGTTCTGGCCTTCTAAGTTTAGAGGCTTGAAATCATGCTTTGTGAGGCTCGACATATTGCTGCATAAGATCAATAATAACAAGTTAACATAAGAACTTGGTAAATCACCAAACAATTCATGTTCATGGTGTATGCTTCAAACAATGATGTTTCAGAAGTCTATTTATACCAAATAAATCTTGTTCATGGTATGTTTCAAATAATGATATTCCAGAAGTCTTAGGTAAATACCAAATACTAGATGTTCATGGTATGCTTCAAACAATGATTATGTTCAAGAAGTCTTTCAAAAATACCACATATGGTATGCTTCGAACAATGATGTTCCAGAAGTCTTATATATATAGACCAAACAATTCAAGTTCATGGTCATCAGATCTCTGATGGTTTTGATCTAAATGTATTAACATATAAAAATAAATAAAGAATAACTCCAACGTTCTTTCCGAGAGATCTATATGCGATTAACATCGGAGTGCTATCAGAGTTAACTAAAAGAAGTGAGATGAATGGATAAAAATTATTCTTTTTTGCCCTAGCGGTATGCCAAGACATGTATAAACATCAACATCAGGCTTCGCCTAGGGTATGCATATGCATAAATAATCATACCTATTTACCGAAGTGGAAAATCTGTCACGCCCCAGTCCCAAAATATCGAGGGACTAGACACGTGGCAATGGCCAGCAGCACGCACCGATGGACAAACCCAATTTAATGGATCCATCGGGACGTACTTAAGCTGTAATACAACAATAAGGGTCTAGATATACTAATCTCATCCACAGAAATAAATACAACAATATCAGAATCATAAAGCAAGATCAATCTCAATAAACTATAAACTCGGGGAAATAACCCGATAATGAGTCTGATACATCTGTCAAGATACAAGAATAAAAGATAACCACGGCAAATACTGAGTATGAAAGCAGTATATACTCAAAAGATACCCTCAGGGATCAATCGTCTACTGGATCTGGTACTGCTCCAGTGTCTGCTCCTGGTCCAGCTCCTGCTAATGCTCCTGTCATGTATACCTCAGGGTCGATCTCGTCTGCTAATCCTGGGGACATAATCCGGATCCAGGTCCTCAGGGGACATAGCAAGGTACAGATAATATAAGATAAAATATAGTGTAATAGTAAATGAAATAAAATAAGGCAAACTATATAACCATCTATGTGAAATACAATTTGAGAGCATCACTAAACTCAGGCTTAGACCACTACAAGCTCTGTGTCGGGGAGCCGGTAGCAGTGTTTATTACCACTACAAGCTCTGTGTCGGGGAGCCGGTAGCAGTGTTTATTATGTGTTTTACTATGTGTTTACTATGGATTTTATAGATATAAAAAATCAGCCTGTAGCCTGTGTGTCTCTTCCCACCCAATGTAATCACACATCTCATGTCCATGACACGCAAGATCAAAACTAATGCAGCAAGTCATATAATGTCTAGGAATATAATATATATGTCATAAAACCTGTACCCTATACAGAATCACCATGAATATCTCAGGAAGATTCTGTCTCATAAATAGTGTCAAGTGTCCTGGGTTAAGATGTACTTGATAAGACAAGTACGAGAAATATAGGGTCTCGGTATCCATGTCTATGTGACGTTACACGACTCCGCGTACGGTGTTGGCACCCGACTATTAATCGGACGCTAAGTAAGTCACACGGTCCTAGGTCAAGCATGCACAACAATATAAATGAATCAAGGAAAATATGTAACAAGACTGCAAAGTTGGCAAGGTACACTTGTCTGGGTTTGAATACCAACAGCTGTCCCTGTATCAGTGGATCCTGCAGGTACTCCTCCAAAAGCTGTAATAAATATCACCAACAGTCTCAGAAAATATCAAATAGCTAGAAACGCCTATCCTTAAGTCCAATTTGGACACAGGGGCAAAAATGATATTTTTGGGTCAAAGCGGGATCCACATGTGGGCCACTTTGCACCGAAAAATGTGTCAGGGTCAAAAGTCTCCAAATTCGTCAAACTCAGTGTCAACAAGTCAGGAACAATGATACGAACCCAACGGAACTTCCAGAATTGGATTCCGATGAGCCGATCATAAAATCGTCCGTCAAGTGGAGCCGTGGGCCGATGGCGCAAGTTTCGTTTCGATCCGACGTGTGTACACAAAGTTACGACGTGTTCCAGAACAGGCGGATACGGGGCGTTGTCGGCGAATACGCGTTGATTCCGGTGTGCACGCACATCCGAATCGACTTCTGCAAAATCCCGCACGTCCGCATCAACGGCGCACACGTTTCGGTGAAGACCGCGCGCGACCAAGTCGTCCCGTTTGGCGGGGCGCACTCAGTTCCGGGGTAAAACGGGGTATTAGTTTTCCTGTTTTTGGATCGCGGTTCGCGATCACCACATGACACGATGCACCGAGCGGGTTGCACGGACATCGAGAGGGTCACACAGCCTACGCGTCACAACTGACAGAACCGAAAATGGGGCAACGAGGAGAGAGAAAATGCTACCTGAACAGGGCTTCGTGAAGACCGAATCCTCGTATCGGTGAGTCGACGCGACACAGCGGGACACCGTGTCCAGGTACTGTGCTGCCGTGTCCGAGCTGTTGTTACTAGGGCTAGGGTTTCGAGGGCTGCCGGAGACTCGCCAGGGGAGGGCAGAGACGGCCGGGGATGAGTCGACGAGGCTGGCAGGGGAGAGGTTCTGCGGAGGGTGGTGGAGTCGGGGTTCAAGGCGGCTAGGGCGTAGGGTTTCTGTCGTGGCGGAGCAGCGAGGTATTCGAGGGCTGGGGGAGGAAGACAGGAAAGGGAGGCAGAGAAGCTCGGCTGAGACGTCGGGGAGATGGCGGTCGTCAAGGGCAGAGCAGAGCGGGACTGGGCTGCTGGAACGGGGGAGTTAGGTCAGGGACGATGACTGGGGGGTTCTAGGTCGTCGAGGGGAGAGCTGTCGGGGAGAGAGGCGGGTCGAGCGGGGCTGGGCAGAGCGAGGCGATAGGTGTTGGTGTTGGTGGAGATGGGTTGTGGAGAATTAGGGTTCCGGCACGGCGGATAGGGGATTTAAATAGGAGCGCCGCCGGTCGGAATCGGAGCCGAATTAGGATTAGGGTTTTGGTCCTATCGGGTATGGGTCCGGGTCAGCGGGTCGGGTTCACATGAATCCGGCCTGACCCGCTTAGTATTAAAGTGCGGGTTTGGGTCTGCGGGTTTCGGGTCGGGTTTAGATATGACCCGATCCGATAAGGCTGGGTTCGGTTCAGCTGAACCGGGTCTGGGTTGGGTTGGGTTGGTTTGGTTCAATTGAACCGGATTTATTTCTAGGATTTAATTTTAATTAGTTTCTAGGGCTTTAAAAATGCTTCCGAGGTCCAATAAATTCTCCAAAAATTACCCTATGTCTAGTTTTTCATTTCACACCAAAAAATATTATTTCCATATTATTTTAATATTAATTAATATCATTTAAAAATCCTTTAATCACAAAATATCTTAGTTTTAATTTCAGAAAAATCCCAGAAAATTACAGAAAATTGTGAAAAAACTAAATTAAAAATTTGTGAAAAAAATCAGGGGGGTTACAATCTACCCAACTTATAAAAATTTCGTCCTCGAAATTAAACTAGGGTAGGGTCTAAAGAATTCCCCTCAAGTGAACATTGCGGTCTCTACCCAACTTAGAATTTACCCATCTATCATCTAAGGCTATACATCTAAGAAAGCTATGCCCCAAATTATTTAATCATGATATTGAATCCTCAAGTCTTTAACACCAATCATATCACCTATGATATTCCCTTAATCATTTATAAAAGGGTCATCAACAATGCGACCGGCCTGTAGAGTATATCTAGTACTATCTATATATCAACGTTATACCAAGTAAGATATTTCGTCTTTCCGAAATGAGGGGAGACGAAGATAAAGAGTTCAAGGGGGAGGTAATTGATTAGGAGTATGGGGGTCAAGGCGGTTAAAGAATTCAATGGGATTTGCAAAGGCAGTTGGGGACTGAGATCCTATTTTGGGCAATTCCTATTCACCTGCTCGCATCGGTATAGTTATGTAACGGATACGATAGGCTCAGACATATCTAGAGGGCAAGTACATTCGTCTACTAATTACTATATATCTCAATCCACGTAAATTAGTTGTACGAAGGGCGAACCAAGTGCACTATGGTTGATCAGACCGTAGTATATTGATTTTGAAATGTATTAGTGTACATGTCCACTAATACATATGTCATGAACAAGCTCGATAAAGAATAAGCTTGCAAAACTAGGCTATAGAATAGCAGCATAAGTCAAGTACAACAAATTTAAGTACGCTAGATGATGATGAAAGGAGGTACAAATTAATCAAGTTCACAAAACAAAAACAAACAAGCAACCATAATAATAACAGACTCTACAATCTCTACAGTTATCATACAACCTCCTTGTCTAAGTCGCTAGTCGACCAAATAGGGGCAAGAACCTCTAAATTCTATTGTCTGAATAACCACTATCTTCTTATACAAGTCTAAAGTTGTGTCATCCTAGTTTACTTCATCAATGGGTCAATAGGGCTAGGTGGTATTATGTTGTGAGGCATACTACCCAACTTAAAACAATAAACTAATACTGAAATTGTCTTAAGAATACCGTGGAAACTCTTGTTAAGGTCTACAAGAAGGGATCTTGGTACCTATTAGGGTATCCTCCTATATTACTTAGGTCATGGTCGTCTTAAGCCTTAGCCTTAGTGCTTATAGGACAAGTGTCGATAGTGAGGATAGAAGAGTTACTGGCCGTCAAGGGTAAGGGATCTAACTTGTATCGAGGTGGGGGTACTAATTACGCGACTTAAAGCTAAGGGGTAATCATTAGGTCATAATCTACAATAATAACTTAAACTGTCAAGTCCTAATTACCAATCACACAGCAAAAATTTAGAGTAACAACCAAAATAAACAATAAGAGGCGCACAGGAGTCAAGGCAGGATGCAAGTCAAGAAATTAATTCGAATCCGATATAGATGTTAAGAACGATTCAAGCAAGTGGATGAGATCCTTAAAACTTATCCTATTCTTATTGCAGGCTTGCTCGGTCCCTAAGTTAAAACCGAACAATTTAGTCGTTGACCTGCATGGGCCACCACAAAAACCATGTCACGCCCCAGTCCCAAAATACCGAGGGACTAGACACGTGGCAATGGCCAGCAACACGCACCGATGGACAAACCCAATTTAATGGATCCATTGGGGCGTACTTAAGCTGTAATACAACAATAAGGGTCTAGATATACTAATCTCATCCACAGAAATGAATACAACAATATCAGAATCATAAAGCAAGATCAATCTCAATAAACTATAAACTCGGGGAAATAACCCGATAATGAGTCTGATACATCTGTCAAGATACAAGAATAAAAGATAACCACAGCAAATACTGAGTATGAAAGCAGTATATACTCAGAAGATACCCTCAGGGATCAATCGTCTACTGGATCTGGTACTAGCTCCAGTGTCTGCTCCTGCTCCAGCTTCTGCTAATGCTCCTGTCATGTATACCTCAGGGTCGATCTCGTCTGCTAATCCTGGGGACATAATCCGGATCCAGGTCCTCAGGGGACATAGCAAGGTACAGATAATACAAGTCAAAATGCAGTGTAATAGTAAATGAAATAAAATAGGGCAAACTATATAACCATCTATGTGAAATACAATTTGAGAGCATCACTAAACTCAGGCTGAGACCACTACAAGCTCTGTGTCGGGGAGCCGGTAGCAGTGTTTATTATGTGTTTTACTATGTGTTTACTATGGATTTTATATATATATAAAATCAGCCTGTAGCCTGTGTGTCTCTTCCCACCCAATGTAATCACACGTCTCATGTCCATGACACGCAAGATCAAAAATAATGCAGCAAGTCATATAATGTCTAGGAATATAATGTCTATGTCATAAAACATGTATCCTATACAGAATCACCATGAATATCTCAGAAAGATTTTGTCTCATGAATAGTGTCAAGTGTCCTGGGTTAAGATGTACTTGATAAGACAAGTACGAGAAAT
>JAYESA010000005.1:256632453-256779953 GCA_036927795.1 Iris macrosiphon
GAATAGGAGCACCGCCGGTCGGAATCGGAGCCGAATTAGGATTAGGGTTTTGGTCCTATCGGGTATGGGTCCGGGTCAGCGGGTCGGGTTCACATGAATCCGGCCCGACCCGCTTAGTATTAAAGTGCGGGTTTGGGTCTGCGGGTTTCGGGTCGGGTTTAGATCCGACCCGACCCGATAAGGCTGGGTTCGGTTCAGCTGAACCGGGTCTGGGTTGGGTTGGTTTGGTTCAATTGAACCGAATTTATTTCTAGGGTTTAATTTTAATTAGTTTCTAGGGCTTTAAAAATGCTTACGGGGTCCAATAAATTCCCGAAAAATTATCCTATGTCTAGTTTTTTATTTCACACCCAAAAATATTATTTCCATAATATTTTAATATTAATTAATATCATTTAAAAATTCTTTAGTCACAAAATATCTTAGTTTTAATTTCAGAAAATTACAGAAAATTGTGAAAAAACCAAATTAAAAATTTCTAAAAAAATCAGGGGTTTACAAAATCCGCAAATGGCGACTTCACTGAGATGCTCTCGCTTATTTCCTCCCGTTAGAGCTTCATGCTGATAACGTGTTAGTATAAACGTAGAAGAAGGAAGAAGAAAATAGGAGAGAAGATCTCTTATTAGTGTAATCTCATAGTGGGAGGCAAATGTCTTATTTATACAACTCAATGAAGGTGTAATACGAATCTCTAACCAATGTGGGACTAAAATACAAAGTGGGAACCTAACACTTTAGTAACCCACGTTATAACAATAAATTCACTATGCACAAAATATGCCCTTCAAAATGACGTTTTTGTTCAATATACGTCCTTCTGAAGGACTTTTTTCTTGAACATATTTTTTTTTACAGCCGAATCAGCTATTACGTCAATCAGAACGACGTTTTGAGTTAAAATTGCAAAATTTTCAAACTTTATGTTGTGAGTGAAATATCAACAAAGTTTGATACTATGTACAAATTTTTTTGATAAATAAATTTAGGACCATATAATTTAGGACCATATTTTGAGATTTGGACAGAGCCTTCAACTGTTCAGGACCGGCCCTGGTTGTAGGTTAAACGAGCCGGACCATTAGCACAGGTTCCCCCCCAACCCCCCCCCCCCCCCCCCCCCCCCCCCCCCTTCTCTGCCGCCATTGCCAGACCTCCGATGAAGAGTGACGACGACGACATGGTGTGCTTGGACGGATCCTTCTTCGTCAACCGCGAGTAGCCATCTATCTATTATTACTATTTTCTTCCTCCTCTTCCTCTTCCTCTTCCTCTCTTCCTCGTCTTCACTGTACTGATTTCTTCTTATGTTTATGTGCAGCTATAGCTCGCCACTTTTACATTTGGGAGCCATGTACTCCACCTCCACTGCCTCCAATCAGCTTCCAGTAAGTCCCCACCACCTAACTCTAAACTCCCCTAACCCTAATATCATACTTACATAAATTGCTCCCATTTTTCAGCTTCAAGAATTTGAATTAAGTACATAAATCATAGATTTGAACCATTAAGTAAAGAATTTTGATACCTACAAATTCAAAAATTGTTGAGAACCGAGAAGAATCCCGGGAACATTGAGCAAGAGTCAAATTTTTTGAGAAAATTGGTACCTAAGATCTATAAGAGGATTCCATGAATTGCAATACAGTCTTGCTCCAATTTTTCAGCTTCGAGAATTTGAATTAAGTAGATAAATTATAGATTTGAACTATTAAGTAAAGAAATTTGGTACCTACGAATTCAAAATTTGTTGAGAACCGAGAAGAATCCCGGGAACATTGAGCAAGAATCAAAATTTGTTGAGAAATTTGGTACCTAAGATCTATAAGAGGATTTCATGAATTGCAATACAGTCTTGAAGCCGCAACAACCCACATTTGGTGAATTCGATATGAGATTAGTCGTATCTTTGCTTCAAAGAAAAAAAAGAGACTCCAAGAAAGGATCACATTCCAGTTTCCATGATCATTTACACTGTAGAAATATCCAAGTAACATGCAACTTGCATACAAACCCTAGAATCGCCGGATCGTACCTCTTGTAATCTAGAAATTGGGGAATATATGAGTAAGAATCAAGATTGGTGGGCAAGGGGATCCTGTTGCATGAAAAGGGAACTAATGGTTGAAGTAGGCCTTAGAGAGAATCCAGTGATGTGCGGTGCAAGATTGGAACTGTTGCCACCATGCACCAACTAATAATTTGGTAATGAAGATCAGATCCATTCAGAGGTGGGAAGAATTTCCCAAAAGGAAGAATGATCTCCAAAAAAAGAGAAGAAAAGTAGAAAACTCCATGACCGAAAGGGAAGAAAACAAGTCTTAAAAAAATAAAAATAAGAAGCAAGTTATGGATGCTATGGTCTTTTAGAGGGGGAGGAAGGGAGGACCAAATTTGAATTTCGGATGATTTATAAAATTATATTTAATCAAAGTTATCATCTTTCCTAGCATTTAATGACGCTGGATATTTCATATAAACCAACTTATTTGATGAAAATTTCGCAAGATTTAACTCCTTTGAAAAACTTATTTTTTCTTGTGATTTCGTTGAATTTGCGCTTTCCTTAGATTTCTATAATACTCCAGCCAGAACACTTCCTAGATTACTCCCACAAAATTTGGCATCAAAACACATCTTTCTTGGATGTGATTCAGAATTCCTAGCTTGTTATGCCTCATATTATACATATGGACTCTGCAAAATCTTCGTACTTTGCACTGAAGCAACGTAAATACAATGCAAAAACGACATGATATGATACGGACACAAACGGTTATGGCCATGGCATCTATTTTGATCATAGTGTATTTTGGAGTGTCTATGTCATGCCATGTCATGTCTGGTATAGACACAACACGAACAGAACATCCATTTTCTAGCGTCCGTGCTTGGACAATAACATCATCAATTTCAATTTCTATGACTATGAGATCATGTACCACTCCATGCTTGCCACTGGTGACGTAACCATCATTACCAACTTTATTACATAACCACCATCATTGTTTTTGATGTCGTACATTCCACCTTCATTTCTCTTCTTTGTTCTATGCAACAGAGTGTGAGCTTCGTCTAGAGTTAGATTTTGGGATATTGGATGTGGTTAAGGCTATTCGTCTTCTTTCAATCATTTAGTTCTAACCAATAGTATCGTTCCTCAGTCATGCATGTTCTTCAATATGTGCAGGCCTGTGCATTGGGTGACTTTCCAGTTATCTTTTAGTGGTAATCTCCTTCAAGGATTGGAATTGGAGATCAGTCTCCATCTTGTCAATAAGATCCATTTTTTATTTTTCTTTCCTATCGGCAAATTCCTACCATCTAACTTTCCCATCTCAACTCTCTCTCATATCTGTTATACGTCTCTTTGATTTGTAACCAATTGGTCTCCAATTTTGCATTGAAAATCCAATTTAAGTGGGACATGTTGTGCAAACCATATCGATATTATATGAACAATTAACAAGTCTGAAGAAAAGGTTCTCTTCAATAAGATTTTTAATTACAACCAACTCTCGACGAAACACTAATTCTTTCAATAAACCAAACCTTAATCAAAAGAAAAACCAAAAGATGAGTACAATTGAACTCTTATTTATCTGCATATATCCAATAATATCTACCTCGACTCTTATATATCTCCATAAACACATTCAAGTAATGACCATAGTTGAGTCCAATGGACAAGTGAACTAGCCAATTCGAACAAGATGTGAAGTAGCTTCACCTTGTACAATGATTTCCTTCATGTTTAAAGTGTAAAGAGCAACATCCAATAATATCCACCTTGTATCCTTCTCTATGTATTGTCTTCAAACACATACAATACTAGTTTTCTTCTTCTTCTTCTTCTTCTTCTTCTTCTTCTTCTTTCCCTTTGATGACTAGGTCTCCTTTACAAAATTTTATTGCTCTACCTCCAGTAATGATTCAACAATTGTCAGAATCTAAAGTTCCAAGAGAAACAATTTCGCTTGAAATCCAGTACATGATGAACTCCTGTCAGTATCCTAATACCTCGCTTTCTAATCTTGATATTTCACATTCCAACAACCTTACAAGTAGTCTTATCACCTGTATACACATCCTCTGTAACTTCATATGTAGCAAATCATTCTCGATTTGAAAACATGACTGCAACACCCTGATAACTTTTTGTAAAGCCTCATTTTATGTCCATTTAGTTTGCAGTCATTGCACTCTAACTGTGAGTACTCTTTCCTAAAAGTTCTCTCACTCTCTCTCTCTGCATTTAGATATAGATGCATATTGATTTGGGATGGGGGTATAGCAAGTGATTATATTAGACAATAGAACAACAATAGTGTCTTCCAAAGTTGTAGTATCTTTCCTAAAGAGTAAAGTAGTGACTAAATTTTCATATAACAATGGTAGAGATGCTAATGAAATTAAGGTTGTCTAACTCTTAATTCATAAATAATCTTATTAAGTTTATATGTTTATGGATGAGTGCCTTTATTGAAAGATTGTAAAACTCTTGCTTCATGAATAGTCGATTTGTCAAGGAGACCCTCAAGTCTTTGCTGCAACTTTTTCGTTAAATGACAACATTATAAAGAACTTCATCTACCAAAACATATCGTGCTTATTGCTTTCATATCAAGCTCTATCCAATCTTGTTTCAACATTGATGTTCGTTTCTTTCCTAAGAGCACCTTGAACAATCCTTGTTGAACCAATAAATCCCACATCTCCAACTACCACAAAGCAAAATTATTCCTTCCGTTGAATTTGTCCATCTTGAACTTCAAACTTCAAGCTTTGTAGTTTGTATCCATCTCTATTGACGCTCCACGAATCTTACTTTGATACCAATTTGTTGTGCAAATCATATCGAGATTATACGAACAATTAACAAATATTAAGAAATTTTTCTTCTAATAAAATTTTGAAGTAAAGTCAACTCTCAATTCAAGCCCCACAATTCTCTCAAAAGACCAAAACCTTAATAAAAAAAACATAAGAAGAACAAGAAACACTCAACTACACTCAACTATTTCCCCTTTTCCTACAAGCAACTGGTTGCTCCAAGAAAAAACCCACCCATAAAAGAAAGAAAAACAACCACGAAAAATTTATTAGAAATCCTACTTAAAATGGGATATTTTCCGACAGAATGTTGGCCGTGCTTTTGGCTAAATATTGTGAACTTCTTGTTGGTGAACTATCTTGCCTCTTACTTGTTAAAGAATTCATAAGCACCAATAGTTACTTATTGTTGTCTGTTACTATTGTATGCACTGCTGAATTTGGAATCTGATACTTTTGTCTTACATCAACTGTTTTCCCTTCCCAATATGGCTAAGTGGATTGAAATCCTGGGCTTTTATTTATGTTTCTTTTTTTATTTACTTTAGGCTATTTGAAATTTGTTACATTCTTTGACAACATTTATTGTGTACAATGGCTTTTAACCATTTTCTGGCAGCCGACTATGACCTCACAGGACAGATAGTTTGGCCTGGTGCAATGCTGCTGAACAATTACCTCTCTGAGAATTCTGGAATACTTGAAGGACGATCAGTGATTGAGTTAGGCTCTGGAATTGGTAAGCTCATACTAACCATGTCTTCGTGATATTGTACACTTGCATAAATTCATTAGTGCGAATGTTTTTTTTTAATCTCAGGCATTACTGGTATACTTTGCAGTAGATTCTGCCGTGAGGTTGTATTAACTGACCACAGTGATGAAGTTCTTGAGGCAAGGTCAAAGCACAGTCAGACTAATATCTTTCTTCTTTTCTTTCATCAGAACAAACAGTAATTTTCTCAATAAACCCTGATAGCTATCAAACCAGAACTCCTACTACTAATTGTTATAAAAGCGATATGGAAACATTTAAATCCACCTATCTTTCTACATGATAAATAGTATTTTGCAGGAAATAGTAAAATTATATGGGAAAAATTATTCTAACTAGAAACTTGTATTTGTATCTGTTTGTTATTCTTTTTCTCTGTAATTTATTGCCTGTTTTACCGTGACAATGGCAACAACAGAAACAAAAAAGACTGTCTCATGTTATATTACTGGTAGCATGACATCGTGCGGAATGAAGATTCGACTAGAAATGGAAATTCACATGTAATCATATTGGCTACTGTGAATTTTGAGTCTCTCGCCTATGGGGTAGAACAGAATCAATAAAGTTAAACATGATATTGGCACACTATAAATTAACTTCAATCAACATAGTCTGTTTTTGGAGACGATAATGTAAATTTTTTACGTACTGACTTGTTGTTGGTGCCACATTCAGATTATAAATAAAAATATAGAACTCCAGTCATCTTCAGAGAACCAGAGCTCTGCTGGTAAGACTTGTCAAACTTTAAACTTTCAAAATTTTGTCTGTTTTACCATGCCTAAGTTTGATGGATTGTCTTCTCTATTTGCGTATCTGTTAGTATTTTCATGGATGCTATGAATCATTTAGGCAGATGGTAACATGGAAGTTGTCATTGATGTGGGCCTGCAGGATTGACAGCTGAGAAATTGGATTGGGGAAATAATGATCAGATAAGCCAAATCTTACACAAATACCCAAAGGGATTTGACATCATTCTTGGAGCTGATATTTATATCCTTTTTCTCGTCATTCTTCTTCTTTTTTCTAGTTTATTTTCCATATAAACCTTCCAATAAATAACCATATAAGTCCCTTAATTTTATGCATTCTTTTCAAACCCTTGAAACTTTGAATATCCAAAAAAGTCCAACTTAACTTCTGGTAAGTTAAGATCATGGATTCATGAGCATTCAGTGGAAACTCTCTCTAAGAACGAACTACTTTCTGTTTCATCTCTCCATTCAACTCTTACTTGATTGTTGGTTTTGAAACCAAATCTGAGATGTTAGGGTTTGCATTACTTGAACAGTCTGAATTCAAACATACAATGACTAGTATATCTGTTTACATGGGCATTCTTTTAGTCAAAGTTCTGTAATCTGGATGCTGAATCACACACTGATATAATTCAATTTAAGCATTTTAATAGGAGCCAGGGGATTTTTGAGGATTTTTTTCTTCAAAGAAACTAAAGGGCATCGTTTGGATAACTAAGAAGATTTTGTGAGAATGTATACTAGATTATGGGGCTTATGTGTAAAATTGGAAGATTTTGGATGTCTGCTTATATGTAGTTGTCTTAGTAGGCTTTTCTTGTACCTTGACTATAAGCAAGTTTTCAACAATCCAGTGTTCCTCTGCTTTTCAGTACTGTAGAGAAGCTTCTACTTTGTCAGGGAGGCAAATGCAGATTCATACTAGCCTATGTATCTCGTGCTAAAATGTAAGCTTGCTACCCTTTTAGTTGTTGCAGTGCTTACTTAGATTGGTTTCTTATTGCACAAGAGTAAGTTTTAAATGCTTTGGCACAAACACAAATTTCATTTTTGCAATAACTACGGATTCTTCTTCTTATGTACTCTGTTTATCATTTACAATTTAATTGGACCAAAGTATGTCAGCATTGTGACTGTACCAACTTGTAGAACAGAATGAACTCACAAAATGTATGGTAGGTTTTGCAGAATCTTGGGCAACTGAAAATATTAACTCAAAGACATAGCCTTGATTGATGACTTCCGATTGATTGATGACTGCCGATCTTATTGAAGTAATATGCATGTACAGATCTAAAAACCTGTAACAAAATTGAACCTCACTATAGATGGATCTTTAGTTGTACACTAAACAGCCTATCTATTTGTTTATACAATTAGTCTCCACATATGTTGCATGGACACATCTCTAGAGGAATGTATCCATACCTTCCATGCATGTGGCACAATACTTGGTAAACGTCAACCTGTATCTAGCTGCCAACGGGTCTCCAATGCTTTCTTACTTTCAGTTTGACATCAACTGTGAACAAATTTGAGAAATTTGATGACCAACTTTCTCTTTGCTGATTATGTGATGTTAAGAAAGCCAGAGTTTAGGCAAAATGTTTCAATCGAATACTTGTATGTTCAAACCTGTTGATATGACCATTTATCTATGCTTTCATCAATTAAAAGCTATGGTTGCACTCACGAAGTCCTTGTTGGGTGTAATTTAAACCACCTGCAATGGGCTGTTAGAAGAACTAGACTTTGTTTGATACACCTTGTAATCCGTTTGACATAGATAAGGTGAAAACCAAACTTTAGCAATGCTTGTTTGAGACACCTTGTTGGGTGTAAACCAGACTTCAGCAATTTCTCTTCAATGAATATACTTCTCAAGCTTGATAGTGACTGGAGGCAAAGTCAGGAAATTGTAGCACAATTAAAATGTATCGATCATATATTTTCATCAATTATCAAATAAATGACTTAAGTTGCAAGCTTACATTGACAATCCTGCTTTCCTTGATACCTGAGACTAGACGACAACCACCACCAAATTGTTGGGGTCCGCATGCCTGAAACTAGACTCGGGCACTCAATCTGTTAGCTTTGTGCCAAGGTTAAAAAACTCGGTTTAGGACCCTTCTTACGAGTATTGGTTGGCAGTGTTTTCTTCGGGGGTGTGGGGTCAATTCTGACCTATAGACAATCAGTTTCTGTGGATACTTAAAAACCTTGCTATGTACAAGGTAGTCCCATAAAAAGTTGTGAACCTTTTCTTCTTGAGGGAGAAAGAGAATGAATTACAGCCGAAAGATGAAATTCATTCATCTATTTGTAACTTGTTTCAGTGTTGACATTTAAAAAAAAGACAGCTCCCAGACAGCCCTACGGACGCATCGTACACCGCCAAGCTCTTGCAAGCCCATCAAGGGTAGAACGGCCGCTCATGACAACTTGTGCACAATGTTTTGTTTTCTTGAACGATATCCGCAGCCACAGAGGCTAGCTAAGGTATATGGATAATTGGTGCTAAGGTATAAAACACATGAATTACGGGACCTCCAGTGAGACTAGCTACCTTTACTGCAGGGGTCTCGTCGTAATCCCCAAAATAGTCATAGCCTAGACAGGTCCAATGACGAGCACAATGCTTTCTTTTACTCACGAATGTCATAGCCTAGACAGGCTGTCCAATCGTTCCAAAATTTCTTGAGAATAAACGACTAAAGGCTACTAGCCTGGAATGGCGAAGTTACTATATCTCGTTGTCTCACATCTTCGCCGAGGCTGATAGTCTCGACAGGTCATAACCTTGCAGAAGTTGACAGCCCCGCCATGGGCTCAACCTCGCCACAAAGTGTCGTTGAACGCTGACCCCTCCTCATCGGCGTTGGTTGCAGTTAAAGCTTTGAGCGGGTTTTAAGGACTGACAACTCACTTCTCTAGGAGGATGTTGACCGCATATTAATATTAGGTCACTGATTCCTTTAATGCACATTTGATGAGGATTTAGTGTAGTCAATGATTCCAAGGCAAATTGCATGTGTGTAGCCTCGCTGAAGGCTTTTTAGCCTCGCCTTGCAGGCTTCAGTTGATTCCTATCACTATAATTTTAGAGGATGTTGTCCCCTGAGCAATGTTATACATAACTCCACGGAATGGGCTGAACGCGAGACTCCCCCCTTATTGAGCGGTTGGGAGTCTTCTCGAATAAGAAGACTAGTCCATTGGACTATAAGGATGGCCATGCAAAAGCCACGGCGTTGGCTTGAGCGATCTTCGCCAGGCTTCAAAGATCGAAGATCAATCCACTCTAAAGGTCATGACAGCCACAAAGTGCTACGCGAAGTACTAGGACAAGTGCTACGCCATCACATGGTTTCTCCTGGAAGCACTGGTTCCAAGGATGAGACCCAAATTTTGAGTTCTGAATTATCCATTGACAAATGCTTTCGCGCTTACTTGAATTTTTTTTCCCGGCAGGATGGCTCTATAGACCAAAGTTGCCACCTAGTTAGTCTACCTTGAAGAGTAGCAACTGGGAGTCCCAAAGGGACCACAAGAATTCTAGAGTAACTATGCCTTTTGCTCCCCGAAGGATCCGATTGTGAGATGCTATCACTCCTGAAGAAAAACTTCTATCACAACTTGCAAAACCAACAAGGCTGCTTTAAAGGGTTAATGTGCCAGAAGATATTCAAAGTGTTTCGAAATCTGAACAAGCTCATTGCGTATTTTTGAAAACTTTGAAGGATGTCTAAGAAAAAGACAGCTCCCAGATAGCCCCCTACAGACGATTTGTACACTGCTAGACTCCTGCAAGCCTATCGCAGGTAGAATGGTCACTCAACCCATAGACCCATCCAAACTTAATATGTGAGAACATGCTAAGCCCCGCCCCGTTGGTGAGCTCATAAGCCAAATTGGCTAGCTATGCAGCCTAGACGAGCTTATAAGCCAAAGAGAAATTTTGAGTTGCACCCCACTTGTTTTACCATAATACATGAAACTCTCTACTTTTAACGAAAATTGTCAATGATTACAGTAAACTTCTTTGACCCCCTCCCCCCCCCCACGTGGACACTTTTGAGACTAAAATACCCTCACATGGACACTTTTGAGACCAAAACTTCTTTGACCTCAGGTAGCTTCACACTAAGATGTGCATAGATAGATGTTAAGTGGGAACAACCCATTGACGGTATTTTGGTCTGAAAAGTGTCCACGTAGGGGTTAAAGGAGTTGACTATTAGTCATTGACAGTTTCTGTTAAAAGTAGAGGATTTCATGCATTATGGTAAAACAAGTGAGGTGCAATTCAAAATTTCTCTTTCAAGTGGGGTGAACCTTGAATTATGGTAAAACAAGTGGGGTGCAACTCAAAATTGCTCTAAGCCAAATTGGTCGACTCTCCCGCATAGGCGAGCTTACAGGCAGATTGGCTAACCCGCACAACCGGATATCCAGTGAGCGAGATTTTAGGAGTTAACAACTCATGGCTATTAAGTCTCTTATCATATCTATATCCCAGATATAATGGGATAATAATGAATTCCATAAATGGGATATCATTAAATTTCAATTTGTTGGGATGGTAAAGGGACAACATTTACTATTTTACTTCGACAGCTTGTTCCTTAGTCCCGCAGGCTAGCTTTGCTACAGGCTTGTAGCCTCGTCCTGCGAGCTATTATAGTCCCTAGGCGACAATATACTCGTTACTTTATGACACTATAAATAGTTCACAATTGGACTTAGAAAGAGGTGGAAGCTTCCAATCCTTGTCGGCAATTTGGAGCAGAGAAGTAGAATTTTTCTGCAAGAGAGAGAGAGAGAGCCCTTCACTTCTTTCATAGAAATCAACAAGTTTGTTTGCTTTTCCTCTTTCGAGAGCTAAAGTCCCTAGGACTATCAACGGGTTCAAGCGCCCAAACTTCAGAGAGTTCTCACATAGCCTTCATAGTAGCCTTCGATCGTACTGGTTCGGAAGCATCCGAGAAGTCGTCGATTATCGTTTCACAAGGAAGAAGAAGACTAAGTCTCGACGTTGGATCGTCAACAGAACAAAATAGTCGCACGTTGACCGGATTTCCATCAGCATATTTTCCTAGAAAACTCGTAGAAGATATTTTTCTATCACTTTTCTTTGATTTTCTGTAATCAAACAAGAAGTGTATTTAATTATAATCTTTTACATAAAAAATTGCTTCCTTTCTCTACATCAAGAAAAATGGTAAACATTCAGAAGATCATTTAGAATCTCCGGGAATAGAATTCTCATAAAATATTCTGAAAGATCTGTTCACAGAAACAGGATGAGAACTCCATAGTCTCCATTGTTTCTGGTAGATCTCATAATATATCTAAATGTACTTGGCCCAACTAAGTGGAGTTGACTGCATCCTTAGGAATCATATATTTAATTAATTTACTTGACGAAACCAAGTGGAGTTGACTACTCTCAGATCCAGATACGAGCTAGAAGAAAATTTGTTCTGCGGAATTAGGCTGGATTGGGCTTTTACTTTGCAACTGAAGCAATCAATCTCATGAAACTCTGATACTTCATTAATAAACACTAATGAACCATGCAAGAAAGTGCATGGTCATGATTTGCTTCTTCGACTGGGAAACCATGGATCACCATGTTACTTCAACTGCCAACTGTACATTTCTGCCCCTCCACCATGATAGTAGAATGACTGATTGACTGTTAATAACCCTCAGGAAGGTGCCTTACTTAATGGGGCAGAATTCATTTTCAACCAGTATAGTTCAACCTCAATCTATTGGGAGACAATTACTCTTACCCCCTCCCAAACCTCACACTAATAAGAAAGGAATTGGTCTCATATGGAGATCATGTTTTACTATATATAGCAGTCATTTGCCTTCTTGGATAAATGACTGGACGTTATGCAGAAAACATGGTTGTTATGAGTAAGTCAACAGTCTTATGTAAAACACACCTGCAACAGCACAACATAATTTCTATTTGTTTGGGCTATATCTAGTAGGCGATGGGTCAGTTTTGGTTTCAATTTCTTAGACGCGACAATGTTTAATCAATTCGAGTTGGCTCAGAATAGAACCAACCCAACCCGAGTTGTGCACCCCTGGAAGATGAAAACCATACCTAGAGTAGCGAAAACTCCTGACGGAATTGATAATTTTCTTTTGATACTTGATAATAAATCAACAGAGGGTTTCTCTTTCGACGATTTACATGCTGCCGGACGCGAGGCGAACAGCAATCGTGTTATTCTTTGGACACAGATCACTATGCTATAGAATGATGCCTGTCTAGGTTGTCCCTTAGAGCTTGATGAAAGAGGTTATGGGCTATAAGCTCCGTTTTTAATTAGATAGGGAAATGTACGTTTTAAATCGATTGTAGATCGATTTGTGGTCCCCTGAGGTCGCCGATCATAACATCTGTGTTAAAAGACAAAAGAGTAGTAGATGTCCACAAAGTAGTTTCAGTGGAAAAAGATGGAGTAGAAAGTAGTAAACTGGGAAAGTCCCTCTCGGAAGAAAGAATTCTTTCAGATAATTTTGTTTTGATATTTGATAATAAACTATCCCTCTTTAGGTAGTATAACAGTAAAGAAAGAAAATATGCAGTGGCTTTATTTCATTCTTTACCAACACTATAAAATTTGAGACTAGTTTCAAAAATAGGGACACATGCTTTAACATACTTATTCAATCTACTTAACCTCCATAGTGATTTGGCGAATCAAGAAACAATCAGAATTTGGAAGTTTTGCCACATTCTTGAAGTTTGTAAAATGATAATAACAATATCTGTAGTCTGCTTCTGCTGTTCCAAGCCTAAATTTGAGGGCTTGCTCTGAAAAAATAAGCTCAAACTGCGACACGAATCGATAGGTGGATGGTTGACCATTTAGTGTTGACTGTCATCATTCTTGATAGTACTAAATATACTTAAAGAAACTAATATAGTTTAGATTTGCTCTTAATGCTTGGTTACATTAGTTTCATAAAGATAAGAAACAACTCATTTTCCTATATTGGTATAAAGGCTTTTATTTTGTGTTGGTACCGTTCTCTTGTATATTAGAACTTTTTTTTTTTACTATCAAATAGTTTCCAAACATAAATGATTACACAATCACCTCGGACTTACTGATATTCACCGATTTATTAATGTGAAGCATGGATTCAATGGTTATCAATGAAGCTCTCAAGCGGGGGATGCAGGTTAGTGAAGTGCCCGGGACAAGATCCACCGTCGGATACGTCGAGGGAGTCATATACGAGATCACCCTCCAGTAGACATTTGGAGCACTACACTGGCAGCAGTTTTTATGGTTCGCCCCTCCTGATGAAGTAGAAGCAAATATCATTATTATTGTGAGGATACCATGACTTCTGCTTCTGCATTATGTGATCAATCATATGTATTAGGCATTTGGAAGATTATTAGTTGTTATGCATTACCAAAAGCTTTATACCACATTAGAATTCTATATTTTAGATTACAGGCTTTTGTTTTGCAAATATGTCATCAACATCATATACTTGGATATTCGGTTTTGGACTGAACAAGAGATTCGGTTCTGTTTGATTTGAAAAAAAATCGGTTCGGTTTCGGTTTTGAAAATACTAAAATTTCTTATTCGGTTTTGGATTTCGGTTTCGGTCCAAAACCGAATAAGATTTATGCAATTATGTAAATACCCTAATTCTCTGCATACAAATGTGTATATTTTGAAAACAACAATTCTATGTATATGTTTTGAAGCACCACTTTGAAATACAACAAATGTGTGTATACAATTATAATTTAATCACGATTTCAATATTGGGTCCAATCCATTAAACAATAGCTATAGTCCAACCGTATAAACCGAATAGCTTATTCGGTTTTGGCTAATTTTAGTTCAGTTTTGAATTTTTAGAATTTCGATTTATTCGGTTATGACTATTTCGGTTTGGTTTAAATCGAATATTCACCCCTACTTGGATGCTAGTCTCCTCCTCGGTTTGATCCCAACTTTTCTAGGACATATTTCTAGATTCTCAAATTGGACCAGTCATGAATCACCTTCCCAGCTATATGTACTAGGCTTATTGTTGTACTTTTACAATTTGCATACAACAATTTCTTTTGTCAGGCCTTCTGCAATGTGTTGCAAACATGACTTCGTAAAACAGTCAGATTTTATTTGATCAGACACTAGTCACGATTATTTTCGCAATTTCATGCTTGAATCATATAGATTTTCCATGTGTACCTATTTTTTTCCCCTCCTTCTAGTTTTAATAATTAGGGTTATGTTAACATGTGCCCTAAGATGACCCTATCGATAAATGTATATATCAAAACCTCTGAAATAACACTAGCATTCAAATTCCTCCAAGATTATATCATATATTAGTTGAGAACATTTAATTTCTTGGAATGAGTTTTTTTTTCTTAATTATTTGTTTTACAATTGTTCTAGCAACTCTACAGTATTATTATTACATAGATGATAATCAAAATTAACACCATGATACGAAATGCTTATGATTAGGGATGGCAACGGGACCCGTAGGGCCGGGGACCATACTTTCCATCCCTATCTACGATTAGTGCTTGAATCTCCGTCCCCGTCTCCATCTCCGTTCGGATTTAGTTTTTTATTCCAATTAATGTCCCCGTTAAACAATGCACTCTCCGTCCTCATCTCCGTTAAACAATGCACTCTCCGTCCTTGTCCTCGTCCCCGTTCTGTTAATACTTTCGAGGTCGAGTTTTCTTGTCCCGTCCCTTGTCTCGTTTTTTTTTTTTTTCTGTACATTATAAACTTAAAAAAAAAAATTCATTCCAAAGAAAAATATACAAGACATGTTAATAAAATCTTGTTTCCATAAAAAAAAATATACTACTATATAGAGAAAATGTTACAATACAACAAAAAGAAAATAATAATCCAACAAAAACATACAAATACTAAATAGAAGTTTACAATACAAAACAACAAAAAGAAATGTTAACCCCATAAAAATATATTTTAAATAAATGTCTATAGTTTCATACGACTAAAACATGTAGTTATAAGTAATTGGGATCGAGGATCTACCGGGACGGGGAGTACTATATCCATATCCGGTTCCGAATTCGACCAAATTTTTTTTTTTTTTTTCATCTCCGTCCACTCTTCGTTTGTTTTTAAATTTCTAAATCCGTTTTGGTCAGATAAAAAATTTGGATTCCGGTCGGATTCGGATGAAATTGTCATCCCATACTTGATGTTTTACTCGCTCACCATTGACTAATAAGTTGGAAACCATCTTTCTTTCCGGCCTAAGACTCTAGGTATGCCAGTTGTTTTTCTCTTGATATGTACTATTTATTAGTGGTAACAAAGTTGAGACAAGAAAACCCAATGTAAGCAGAGCCGATTCTCGGAGCCTATGGCGGTAAATGGGAGGGTTTTCTAAACGAAATTTATGAATCTTTTCTAGGATACCAGTTTTATCAATCAATCTAACAAATAAAATCTTCTAAAAAAAAATAACAAATAAAAAGTTGATTAAAAAGTGACTATCAGAGAAATTTTACATGTTTTATCTAATAGCCAAACAAGACAAAAATAAAAACAAGATCACGAGAATAAAGTGACCGTCAAAATAATAAAAAATATTTGAAAAAAATAACAATTAAATTAGTTGGTCTTGGGGTAATGGTCTTCTTAATGCATTTCTTGATCTATGGTTAGAGTCATGATATTGCCATTCGGTTATTAAAGTTTTCTATGTATGAGTAAGTGGTTGTAGAACTAAGTTAAACCGTCTTTCTATTAAAGTCATTACTATGAAGTACTACTTAAGTGGGTTTAGAGTATGTTTGGACATTTTCATTGCAAGAGTTGACCTGGGTTCCTATGGGCCGGCCCTTAATGTGAGATATGAGAATCTCTCAATCTTAGAATGAGTCAGCGACTCAGCAATGTTTTCTTTTTAGGGAATTTTTGAGTTTAATCTCACTTATTAATATAATTTTAGATTTATATCCCACATTTTTTTTGTTTATTAGACTTATATTCCATTTTTTGTCACGAAAAACTGTCGTCAAATATTTTTTATGACAAAAAGTGGAATATAAGTCTAATAAACAAAAAAATGTGGAATATAAATTTAAAATCATATTATTAAGTGGGACTAAACTAAAAAATTTCTTCTTTTTTAACTCGAAAAACAAAAAAATGTATTTAGTTTCTAATTACTAAATTTAATAGTTTAGAGTAGAAAGTTGTAAATCGGATCATATGGTTACAATTAAGCCTAAGTTTAATTCTTTGAGTTCAACTACAGAAACTCAAATAAAAACTCATGAGTTCAACTTGCAATAAGGATATGACGATTGGACAAAATTTTCAGTTTAGTCCTTTATATTTTTTGCTTTTAGACCCTTTTAAAAGTCAAAAAATAACATGGATATAATCCAACGGTTGAAAATTGTATGAGTTCCAAAAATTAAGAACTCATGAGTTCCGGTAGGAATTTTGTAATTCTTTCTATCAACGATCAGAACAAATTTGGGAAGTAAAAGGTATTTTTTTGACATTGAATACTTCTTATTTGGAAACTCAATCGATCTTTGAGATCTCCTCTCTCTATTGGGTTGGGCTCCTGTGGGAATCAATTTATATGAAATCAATGTCATAATTAATCTAATTAGTAAAGATATTAAGTCATAATTGCTCATGTGCTACCGCCAGTCCAGATCATGAGTAAGTCCGACAAGACTTCAGATTTGGACAATCTTTCTTTGTTTAGGCCAACCTTTTAGGTCTAACGTGACCTGCAAGAGGTTGGGGTCGCATGTGATCTCCCAGGTCTATCCTACAAAGGGACAACAAAAATAAATTTCGATTCGGTCAATCCAACCCTCGAGGCCGGCCTTGACTAGCACAACCCTGACCTAGTCAATCGACTATGAGATCATCGTGTTATCAAGAAGCATGTATGTAGTCCTTTCACCAATAAAATTAAAAAAACAATTAATTGACCTTGGACGCATTCTAATTAGACCTAATCCAAGTTGTTAATAGCTTGTTTGTTTAGCTCATGTAGTATTTTTTTTTTTAATGCACGAACAAATCAAATCTCATATTGGAACGAAAGAGAAAAAGTCAAATGCATAAAATTTAATTTGTCAATTGTGAAGCAATTGGTGACCTAAGGTTTAAAAAGATCCTGGATCAAAATCCTCTTTTATGTATAGATGAGATGGACATGTAACTATATATATTTTTTTATTTAATAAAATAAATAGTTGGAGTAGAACCCAATGGTAGGTCTTTAGATCGTGTACTTGTTGTTGGTTAAATTCCTAAATAATGCAAATAGGAAGATGTAAAATTAAAACAAGAAATAGTATATGATTCGAGGCACGTTACACGCTGTCCTTAGAATAGAATTTCGCCCCACGAACAGTGCAGTGGGTTCCTGGCGATATATCCCCGAAATACAACGAATCCTTCGATTCACTTCACCGTGCACCCGGTGGCGAATCCCACGAACGATCACAACCTTGCCCGACAAATAGAAATTGAACGGAGGAGTTTAGGAGGAATTTTGGTTCTGGAGTTTTTCTTTTCTTTTTCGTCTCTGTGAGATTGTTCTTCCGTCCGAACAGAGAGCGAGAGAGAGAGAGAGAGAAAAGAAAAATCGATTTCTGTTTTTTTCAGATCTCAGGATCGTGTCCTGGATATACCTCTCACGTAACCTTTCTCACTTTTCCAGTAACGGGATTACGTGAGAACAGTTCCGCGGAAGACCAGCAACCCACCAGACCAAATCAACGGAAAAATAAAAAAATAAAATAAAATAAGTTATGAAATTACCTTTGTACCCGTGTCCGTTCCGCGGCGCGCAAGCGTGCAAAGTGCTAAGTGCGCGAATAATAAACGCGTAAAAATGCGCATTAAATCGCGCACCCGCTCGCGGGTTGGATGAGTTCAAGCCCATCCCCTATAGAGCCCACTTACCCACTAAGAGGGGTAAAGCAATATATGGAAAGGAGAATGACTTCTCCTTTCCCATGTGGGACTAAAAGAAAGGAGTGCTTTTGTTGAATCATATAGTTTAGATAATTTAACAATAAATCTAACAATCCCCCACATGATTCAACAAAAGAAGAAAGGAAGGTATAGCACGATAGGACATATAGGAAGGAAAATAAGATATGGGCAATCACACTGTGTATCAGGGGAAGGTGTCTTCCGGACTTGAACCTCCCCTTAGTGTTATACATCTCATCTATACAGACCCAAAGTGACTTAAGTCTTGAACTTAGGATCTTACTTGTACAGACTCAACATACACACAAACACATTGTAGTCATTTGATCGTATCAACAGTTGTGCACTTTTCGGCCATGTGCTATCTCGTTTTCTTAAGAGCTCTAGAGAACAGCCCGAGTTCCCATAGAAAGCGGCCCCACTTTCACTCTTAAATAGGTGAATCTTTCTAGGTATTCTGCAATTTATATACCCTGCTTTACAAGCCACAGATTCATTGAGATTTTACAATCACCCTTTTATTTATTGCAGATCAACACTATACATTAGAGGAATGGTTCTTTACAATTACTATCATATAGTGTTTCCAGTCGCACATCAATTTTGTTGTTACCCATTGAACCTTTTCTTGGTGCTTCCAATCAAAGGTTGGGTTGCCTTTGAGGTGACTCAATCTATGGGCTTTAACCCCATTCCTCTTGCCGTCTCCAACACAAGTCTCCTTGAGAGCCCTTTAGTTAGAGGATCTGCTAGATTGTTCTTTGATCTGACGAAGTAAATTGCAATTACTCCACTGGATCGCAATTGCTTCACCCGATTGTACCTCAGACGTATATGTCTGGATTTTCCATTATAACTTGTCCTTTGAGCCTTTGCTATTGCAGCTTGGCTGTCACAGTGTACAGGGATAGCATGAACTGGTTTGCTCCACAGAGGAATATCTGTTACCAGATTCCTAAGCCAGTCAACTTCCTCACTGGTGAGGTCAAGAGCTATAAATTCTGCCTCCATAGTAGATCTAGAAATACAGGTCTGCCTGGTAGAGTTTCACGCAACAGCAGCTCCACCCAATGTGAATACATATCCACTTGTGGCTTTGGTCTCATCTGTATCGGAGATCCAGTTCGCATCAGTATACCCTTCTAATACAGATGGGTATCCTCCATAGAATAATCCATGGGATATCGTGCCCTTTAGGTATCTCATTACCCGTTCCAAGGCAGTCCAATGTGAACTATTCGGATTGCTAGTATACCGACTAAGCTTTCCTACTGCGTAGGAAATATCAGGTTTGGTACGATTAGCAATATAGTTCAGGCATCCGATTTGCTGAGAATACTTCAACTGAGCCACACTGTCTCCTTTATTCTTCTTCAACCTGATACTTGCATCATATGGAGTACTTACAGGTTTAGAATCAAAATAGTTAAATCTTTTTAGAACCTTTTCTATATAGTGAGATTGGGAGATACCAATTCCCTCAGAAGTACTGCGACTTAATTTAAGTCCTAAAATTACATCAGCAGGTCCTAAATCTTTTATATCAAAATTTTGAGACAGAAATGATTTGATATCATAAATGATATCCATGTCAGTACCAAAAATAAGAATGTCATCAACATACAGGCATAATATTACACAAGAGCTACCAATAGTTTTGCTATATACACATTTATCAGAATCATTAATAGCAAAACCATATGATAGAATTACCTTGTCAAATTTATCATGCCATTGCTTTGGCGCTTGTTTCAGCCCATAGAGAGATTTAATTAATTTGCATACCTTGTGTTCTTGACCTGGAACAACAAACCCTTCAGGTTGTTCCATATAGATCTCTTCCTGTAAATCTCCATTCAGAAATGCAGTTTTTACATCCCTTTGATGAATAAACAATTTATGAACAGATGCAATGGCTATTAACATTCTAATTGTAGCAATTCTTGTAACAGGAGAGTAAGTGTCAAAAAAGTCTACCCATTCTCTTTGTTTGAACCCTTTAGCCACTAACCTGGCTTTGAATTTCTCAATAGACCCATCAGGTCTTAACTTCTTTCTGAAGATCCATTTGCAACCTATTGGTTTGCAACCTGCAGGAAGGTTAACCAAATCCCAAGTTCTATTTGATATAATAGAATCCATTTCACTATTTATGGCCTCTTTCCAAAATAAGGAATCGACTGAGGACATAGCCCCTTGATAAGATATTGGATCCTCTTCAACGAGATAGGTGAAAAAACCTTCACCTAGGTTTGGTTCTCGTCTTGTTCTTTTACTTCTCCTGGGTTCTGCTGGGGTAATCTCCTCTAGTTGTGAACTAGAGGTTACTACAGGGACTTGTGTAGAAATAGAAGAACTAGATATTCTATTTTTCAATGGAAAAATATTTTCAAAAAATGTAGCATCCCTAGATTCCATAACCGTGTTAGCATCAATATCATTTACCTCACTCTTAATTACAAGAAATCTATAAGCAGTACTATTTTTGGCATATCCCAAAAATACACAGTCTACGGTCTTTGGTCCCAATTTTCTTTTCTTGGTAGGAGGGATAGAAACTTTAGCAAGGCACCCCCACACTTTGAAATATTTCAAAGATGGCTTTCTACCTCTCCAAAGTTCATAAGGGGTCTTATCAGTCTTTTTGAAAGGAACTTTATTTAAGATACGACATGCAGAAAGAAGGGCTTCCCCCCACAAATAATTAGATAAACCAGAGCTACCTAACATAGCATTAATCATATCAAGAAATGTTCTATTTTTTCTTTCTGCTACCCCATTCTGTTGAGGAGCATAAGGAGCAGTTACCTCATGTATAATGACATGCAATTCACAAAAGGAGTCAAACTCGGCAGAGGTGTATTCACCCCCACGATCAGACCTAAGAATTTTAATTTTCTTCTCAAGTTGGTTTTCAACTTCAGCTTTAAAAGATACAAACTTACTGAAAGCTTCATCTTTAGTTCTAAGCAAGTAAACATGGCAGTATTTTGAATAATCATCTATAAATGTAATAAAATACCGTTTACCACCACGAGTGAGAATACCGTTCAATTCACAGATATCGCTGTGAATAAGCTCCAATAGCTGAGAACTCCTTTCAACGGAATAAAAAGATTTTCTGGGCTGTTTGGCTTGTGTACAAATCTCACATTTTCCATTCCTGCTCATGTCAATCTTAGGAATCAATTGTAACTTAGACATTCTCTTTAAAGAGTTAAAATTGACATGTCCCAAACGACCATGCCAAATATCACGACTATCAATATTATAAAAGAGAGCATTTGAATCAGAAGTAGAAGTAGATGCAATATTATTTAAACATGAATTTAATGTACTGCAAGGCATGTCCACAGAAAGTTTAAACAGACCCCCACATACATAGCATTTCCCAATAAAGTTACCGTTCAGGGAGATTATAACTCGATCAGACTCAAATACCAGTTTGTAACCATGTTTATTTAGCAAATAACCAGAAATTAAGTTTTTTTTTACGTCTGGTACGTGCTGCACATTATGCAAAGGGAGAATCTTGCCCGAAGACAACTTGAGGTTCACTCTTCCCTTTCCAAGCACTCTGGCAGCACTCGAGTTTCCCATAGCTACTGATTCGCCTTCCTCAACCTGTCGGTAGGAGGAAAAAGAATCAATATTAGGGCATACGTGGACATTTGCCCCTGTATCAATCCACCAGTCAGTAGGCTGATACGATGACTCAAAAACAGAACATACGGTTACAAACCTCTGATCATCGGTACCGATAGATTCGGTCCCGGCTATGATAACATGAGCCTGTGGAACAACAGTAGAGTCTGCAGGAGTTCGACGATCAGGATTCTGAAATCCCTGACCCTTCTTCCTGTGGCGGCATTGCCTAGCAAAGTGACCAGGCTTACCACAGTTGTAACATTCCCTCTTAGGTCTGTTGTCTTTCCCAATCGCAGCTCTTGGCTTAAGAAACTGTTTCTTTGCAGGGTTTCTGTTCTGGGGGTTGTTCCTCTGTTGATAGGGTTGGCCCTTAGGCTTTTCCTTGGTTTCAACAATGTGTAACTTTGTCTCGAATTCAGTACTAAGAGGTTCCTTGTCTCTAGTTCTACCTTCTTCCTCAATGCGGAAGGACACAAACAGGTCATCTAAAGACATGGGTTCCTTATTATGTTTTAGTTTTAAACCAAATTCCTTCCAAGAAGGGGGAAGTTTATTAATGAAGGCAGCAATTAAAATTTTATCAGCAAATTGCATGTCTTTCTGAGACATCTCGTGTATGATTATTTGAAGGGTATTAGTCTGTTCAACAACAGACTTCTCATCTACCATTTTAAACTCTAAAAATCTGTCAACAATGTAAATCTCAGAACCCGCTCCTTCATTGGAGTATTTTTTATCGAGAGCTTCCCAAAGCTCTCTGGACGTAGAGGTAGTGCAGTATATATCATAGAGGGTGTCAGAAAAACAACTGAGAATTTACCGTGACAGATAAAGTCTGTCTCGTTGTAGGACTCTAATTCGTAGGTCCTGGCAGGTTCGTGTAAGTCAGGTTGGATTTCCGGTTCTTTGAGAACCTTAACCAGTTTCAAGCAAGTCAGCCAGTAGGTCATCCTACGTTGCCATCTCTTAAAATTCAGGCCATCAAACTTCTCCGGTTTGGAGGAGTTATGAATGTTCGTGGTCAGTTCTTCTACGGTGTTCATCATGTAGATAGGAATTTTTCAACCAGAAAATAGAAAGTGGACAGAAGCTACGGAAATTCTATTCTAAGAATGTTGGTTAAATTCCTAAATAATGCAAATAGGAAGATGTAAAATTAAAACAAGAAATAGTATAGGATTCGAGGCACGTTACACGCTATCCTTAGAATAGAATTTTGCCCCACGAACAGTGCAGTGGGTTCCTGACGATCTATCCCCGAGATACAACGAATCCTTCGATTCACTTCACCGTGCACCCGGTGGCGAATCCCACGAACGATCACAACCTTGCCCGACAAATAGAAATTGGACGGAGGAGTTTAGGAGGAATTTTGGTTCTGGAGTTTTTCTTTTCTTTTTCGTCTCTGTGAGATTGTTCTTCCGTCCGAACAGAGAGCAAGAGAGAGAGAAAGAGAAAAGAAAAATCGATTTCTGTTTTTTTCAGATCTCAGGATCGTGTCCTGGATATACCTCTCACGTAACCTTTCCCACTTTTCCAGTAACGGGATTACGTGAGAACAGTTCCGCGGAAGACCAGCAACTCACCAGACCAAATCAACGGAAAAATAAAAAAATAAAATAAAATAAGTTATGAAATTACCTTTGTACCCGTGTCCGTTCCGCGGCGCACAAGCGTGCTAAGTGTGCGAATAATAAACGCGTAAAAACGCGCATTAAATCGCGCACCCGCTCGCGGGTTGGATGAGTTCAAGCCCATCCCCTATAGAGCCCACTTACCCACTAAGAGGGGTAAAGCAATATATGGAAAGGAGAATGACTTCTCCTTTCCCATGTGGGACTAAAAGAAAGGAGTGCTTTTGTTGAATCATATAGTTTAGATAATTTAACAATAAATCTAACACTTGTCTACGTGTCGAGTTGTCTGACTAGTCACGGACCGTGATTTGAAATAATTGTACAAAATTTCGAAAATATATGACCAGATATTTTAAAATAAAATATAATAATAATACCCTATCAAAGAATTAATTCAATATTATTTTGTTGAATCAAGGAATACAAATTGTATTGTGCATCAAGAGATCAAAATTCGGCAAATTGGATTGGATGAGATCAATAGAAGAATGAGCTACTATGGAGTAAATTGATTCTCTATACATCTCTATAATAATGTTTTTTTTGGGGCAAATCTAACTAAATGAATCAATTTGATGTGTTGATTTTTGTTTTTGGAACGATACTAAAACTTCAAAGCCTTGAGAAGTGTGTTGGATATTCCTTTTATGTGTCTAGATATATATTTTGCAGCAATATATTGTTGTTTTAATTCGCTTAAAATGTACGGAACTCACCGGTCAGATTTGAATTGCTATGCTAGTTGGTACCAAGTCAATCAAGAGAGAACATGTGTCCCATAATTTAACGATGTTGTAAAAAGAGAAACCATTATTTAGTAGGACGTACTCATATGGCACTGATAAATATGTAAAATTTATTCTACTATATAATGCAGAAAGTATGTTTTATCGTAAATTTTTTTTTTCTTTCAAAAATATTCTTTAATATATTTACTAATATATACAATAAGTTCTATTAATAATCATTTAAAAGATTCATTAATGTATTACGAAAATCTAAAAGTTCATGATATTTGTTAAGTCTTCTAAATTGTTACTACAAAATTCGAAAGATTGAATCTTTAACCTATATAATTAAAAACAGTAAAGTTAAATTAATCCATCAACATTATTCACTCTAAAATACATACAAAATGCGTCCATATATACGTTGACAGCACCAGAAGAATAACGTGTGTATAATTAAACCCAGACAATTTGTTTCAAAGAGAGAAAATTTTCACAACTTACAATATGCTATGACATCAAACATGACATGACACTTTTGAGAGGGTTTTTTTTATATGAAAATAGGTAAATATTTATTGCAATTGCCCCACAATAGGAGAGCAACGTGTACCGAGACAAATTGTTCAAAAGAGAAACACACAATTTTCACACTTAAAGCATCTCCAATACTGTTCTGAGTTCAGAAAAAAAAAAAGTTTGTCACGTAGGAGTCACAAATTTTTCTTTTTCCAATGCAAATATAAAGTTGGTTGTGAAGTTGACATAACAATTACACGACAAAGACAATGTAGAGTTGATTGTCTAGATCTAGATAATGGACTTCATAATGCTTTACTTTTACATCATCAATTATAAATAAAAACATCTATAAAAAAAAAAAGTAAAAAAAATTTCTTGGAAGTTGAAAAAAATAGTTTTTATTGTCTTTACAATACTTTTGCAATGGAGAACACTTTTATATTTAATTGTCTTGTGTGAATATAATCTTGCAACATAAAAAATATATTGACTTGTGTCTCATGCCACAAAACAATAGGGTTGGAGATGCTCTTACAATATGCTATGACATAACATGCTTTAGAGCTGCTTCTTTTTTTCTAATAGGTAAATATTTATTATACTGATAATTAATATATATCTTCAACGAGTCCATTTTTATTCATCCACCAAAACTAGGTGAGATGTTCACCCTCTATTAAAAATTTGACATGTGGCATTTTTATCCCACACAAACCACTGGGAGTGAACATCCCACATAATTTTGGTGGGTGAACAAAAATATATTTTATCTTCAACACAACTCAACCAACCATTTCAGTGCGGAATCGAACATGTGCCATTTGGAAGCTTAATACCTCACACTATTGCCATTTGAGTAGGTTTTCTATTATAAATAGCAGGAACATTTTTGACATTCTAATAATTGTGTACAAATATTAAAAAATTTGATATTTTTAACCACTCTAAAAAATTAGAACTTTTTCTGATATTCTAAGAACTATGTTAATGTAGTTTCTAAAAATTATGAAGACATAAATCTAAAAATAGAAAATTTACATTAGTAATATATAACATTGTGGGGCCTTCCAGTTTTGGGTGCCACATCATAATTTGTACATGTTCAAAAACGACCTTGATAAATAGATTAGCTTGTTTGTGATTATGTTTGTGGTTGACTTTCTTATCTATACTAATAATCCAAATATTATGGATATGAATTTTTTTTTTTTCTGCTGTAACACATTTTTGTCTAAAATTAATATTATTTATAAATAAAATAAATTATTTACTAACTTATAGACAAACTTTTATACTAAACTAAAGCCTACGTAACTCCTCCTCTCTCTCTCTCTCTCTCTCTCTCTCTTATGTCCTTGTTTTTCTTTTTGACTATTTTTTTAGGGCTATTTGATATTACCTATTCTTAGATTAAGTATATTGATATTATCCCCATGTTAGATTAAAAGTTAAAAATATCTTCCTGAAAGTATCGTTAAAAATTCTTTAACGGCACTTTCAAAACTCATTAACAACACTTTTAGATTTTTAACGACACTTTCAGGAGAGTATTCTTAACTTTTAATCTAACAAGGGAATAATATCAATATACCTAATCTAAGAGGGAGGTAATATCAAATAACAATTTTTTTTTTATTGTACACACAACATGTATACCCCATCCACCCTAGTAATTGTATATGACATTCCTAATAACATTATTGCGTAAAATAAAACCATACATCGAAACAAAAATATACATGAATTAAGACTAACTTGCAACTACTAAATATTTTGATATGCAAGTTGATACTATGAGAGAATCAATAGTAAGGCTCATCCCAATTTCTAGATTCTAGATTCATAATGTAGGAGCTTATTTTGTAGAATAGTAAAATTTAATTAGAGTTCTATGATGGTCCTAATCCAAACAGTAGTTGTTATAATTTGGGCTGTAGAAGCTTGGAAATCTAGATCCATGCGCTCAACAAACATGCGCCCCAAAGTCAACTCAGAAGAAATCAAGCCGCAGGATGACCATGCGGTCAAAAAAAAAAGCAGCATCCATGAGCCCCCAAATATTGGCCGCATAAAGGTCTGACACCAAGATTATGTCTGACACATAATCCTCCTCCCTAGCCCGCATATTTATAGGCTCCTTGGGCGCGTGAGAAGATCGAGACAACGAACCAGACAGTTATGAGGATGAACGGGATACCTCAATTTACGTGATCCACATTTATCTCCTCGAAAACTGTCGTTGACTCAGAGTCCCAAGAAATTTTATTGGGGATCGAGCCAAATCCTGCATTAAATAGAGATTTGACAGCATGGCGAAGACTTGTCCATGCGACCCTCATTCATGCGGCCCAAAGTCATCTCCTCCATACTTCTTATTCAAAGTATCCCAGACTTATCAGTTTGAAAACTTTGAAGGAGGTTTTGTAGAAGTATGAAAAATCTAGATCCATGCGCACAACAAATATACGCCCCAAAGTTGACTCAGAAGAAATCAGGCTGCAGGATGGCCAAGCGGCCAAGAAAAAGCAGCACCCATGCGCCACCAAATATTGGCCGCATAAAGGTCTGAAACCAAGATTATGTCTGACACAGAATCCTGACAAAAAAAATTTATGAACGCCTCGAAAGATGTAAGCACACAAAGCGACAAGAAGCTCTCGTCAGACTAATAATGACTTCTGACAAGCGTACAACGCCACGTGTACGGAACCTCATGCGTCCCAGACTCCATACGACTCTGACCCTCTGCGTTTCAGACTCCATGCGTTTCATGCGTCTCTGGTCCCATACGTTCCAGATTTTACGCGTCCCATATGCCTCTGGCCCTATGCGTTCCAGACGCCATGCGTCCCATGCTTCTCAGAATCCAAACGTCTAACGTGGCAAGGTTCCCTGAGACAAAAATTTTATGTCGCGATTCTCTCCAACTGAATGCGGGCCACGTGTCGAGCTGACCAAGTCACGCAAACAGAAGACGTGAACCGTCAGGATCTCCAGAAAACAACAAATTCCAACAAAACATTTACGTGGCAGTTTGCCCTGGACTCAACCCATACTATGCGCCCACAGTTGCAATCGCATTCTGTTGAAGAAGCCCCTTACGGCCACCAAACAGAAGGATATGCGGCATATATAGCCCATCAACCGGATGGCTATAAATAGAGACAGCTTGGACGTCCCAACGGCTGACTTTTTTTTGCTTTAGAGAGACCATACCCCTCCAAGCGAGCTACGTACGTGAACACAAGCTCTGGAGAGAGAAGAGAGAAGAGAACATCTTGCATTGACTCGTCGGACCGTCAACAGAGTAAAAGAGTCGCCGCAATACTCGATTTCCATCGTCACACTACCCAGATAAGAAATATGGTACTTAGATTGTCTGTCCATGATTTCTGTGTACTCTTTTTGTTGGTTATTAAACGAAAGTTTTCCAAACCTACATTAATGACGAACATGGGCCTCATTATTTCTACATTCAGAATGTAGAAACTTATTTTGTAGAATAATAAGGCTCAATTTGGAGCCACAATTTCTAGATTCTAAATTTCACATTATTTTTTATTACATTATTTTTTGACCACACAATCTTTGGGACCAAATGTCATTTTACCATTTACTAATATTTACATACTGATCCATCCCATTCTAATTTTATTTTTTTATTATAAATTTGAGTTTCAAGATATATTTTTGAGCTATAAGACACAACTATACAATATGACTGAAAGAAGCTCACCAAGAATGCTCCAAATCTAGCAAAATTTATTTTGTTGGAGCTCCGATACTACTTTTGATTTTATATAACATATATATAGAGAATTTTTTTTTCTTAGTAACCAAAAATAAAATAATTATTAGTAAATCTTCCATCATTTATTAAAATAAAATAATTACGAAAAAATTTAACTTTCTATCTTTTTTTTTGCATAAATATATATTTAAATACTAAATTAAAAAAAATTAAATTAAATTAAAACTGTTTGAATACAAAATTTAACAATTAATTTAAGAAAAAATATCAGCAATATTGAAACTGTTTAACAACTCTTATTTCAAATATATTTACATATTTGAATTATTTTTCAACAATATCATAAAAATATTTATTTTAGGTGCAACACACGTGAATTTACTAGTACAAAATAAATGTATGCGAAGGAAGGCTAATTTATAAATAAATACCTAAAAAAAAAAAATCTGGTTTACAAGTTGCTACTCTATGATATTTATAAAACAAGTTGCTACTTTAAATAATAATTAACAATTATATATTTCTGAATTTTCCAAATTTGCAATTTACTACCCTAGTTTGTTAATAATGAGTGCCTTCATATTCTCATATTTTACCATTGTAAGTTAGCACGTTTTGAATTTGAAGAAATCCATGATATTTGGTTGTTAATTATTATCTTTTAGGACAACAATTTGTTAATTATATTAGTTTAAGAAGAAAGAAGCAACGTCAGGATATTTAATTCAAAATTAGTTATGAATTAATATTTGAAAATAAGTGGGTGCATCACGAATTATGATAAAATAAATGAAAAAAAAACTCAAAATTTTCTATCTAATTTTATACGATTAATTTTTATTTATTTTTTGGCATCAAAGTCATATTTAGCACATGTTAGTAGTAACCCCAAAATCATATTCTCTCAACGAGAGTACAAGTGAAAACTCTATTACCTCTCCATCCTTGAGCTTGTAGAGACTAAATTTGATGAAAATTTTAAGAAACAATTTAGATTTTTTTTATATAAAACAATCCAAACAGCTTAGAGATTTCTGCAAAGTACTCTTAAGAATTTCTTACATGATTAAGCAAGAGAGACAAATGTGTTCATTTGAGAATCACGAGCATATAAAAATAAACAAATATCCAATATGGAATAAATCATGGGCTGCTAATTTTTAAAATCCGATCTTCTTATCCTTTGATTTTTTTTTTAAGAACATAAACAAAAAAATAATTAGACTTTCAGGGATCTAAACAAAAAAATTAGTCCACGTTTCATAATTATATTGTAAGTTCTTATTTTGAGTTTATGTAGTCCAACAGATAGCACACCGTAATTAGTTTAAGATATCTTAGCTAAACACTGCTTCATTTACGTATGATTGTAATTGTAATTGTGATTGTGACTGTGATTGTAATTCCGAACACGTCCAAAGTAACAGTTGAATTGTGGCATTCTTCTTTGCTCGTGCTGATCATGGGTGTGATGTGCATTGATGGACAGTTGAACCACCCCTCTTTCGACTACATAATGGAGTAATATGTGGATACACTTCACAATAAATATACCAAGTGTGGAAGTAGTGGTCCCTGAGCACACACAAGTTGTACATGATGGTGCCTGCTGGCTAACTCTCTGGGCGGTTGGTTAATGACAAATTTTCATATCCGTTAATAATAATTAAATTAATTAGGAACTATATAGGCTATAGTCGTTGTTAGGAGTGAGCATTCGGTTTATTTGGCTTCAACCGAGTCAAAATAGTCAAAACAGAACAAACCGAAATTCTAAAAATCTAAAACCGAAATCGAACCGAAATTAGCCAAAACCAAAACCGAACCGGGCCGAATGAGCTATTCGGTTTGTTCGGTTGAACTATTGTTATTGTTTTGTGGATCGGATCCAAAGTTCGAATCGTGATTAAATTATATTAAAAGTTATAACACATTTGTTGTGTTTCAAAGTTGTGTCCGAAGTTGGGCTTCAAAACATATACACATAATTGTTGTTTCCAAAATATAAACATTTTAATCACAAATGTGCATGAAATTATAATATTTATAAAATTGTATAAATCTTATTCGATCTTCGGTTTTAGAACAGAACAAGACAGGACAGGACACTCTGGGTTCCTGTTATTAGCTCGATCTCTATTGAAGTCCTGATCGGAGCACTGTACGATTATACGATGCGCCTCCGATGATTAAGTTAGAAGTAACTTAACGAAACGGAGATAAAATATATTAAATAAAAGAGAGGCCCAAATGAAGAGCCCATGGACTTCCGATAGCCCAGTCAGACAACATGCCACCTCAGCACCGTGTCCGAAAGCAAGCGGGGGATTCTCCCTTGACACAGGGAACCAACCAGATCGCAACTCTTGATCAAGCTACAGTTACAACAACGAGGAACCTACCTCTAGCCTCCTACAAGCTATAAATAGTTCTTCTCTCTCTCTCTCGATCTCGATCTCGATCTCGAAGAGGAAACGTGGTCTCGTCACTAACAGCAGCTGACTTAAGCATCGAAAGGACAACCTATCAGAAATTTCTTCAACTCCGAACTCGGATGACTCTTATGGTTGCTGAAAAGAGATATAAAAGTCATGACTGGATGACGAAAGATTTGTTGATTGAGCCACTATCATTCTATTTATTAAAAAATATGTGAGTTGAAAATAATAGATTCAAAAAACATGTAATATAACGTGCACTAACTTCCGAACGTTACGTCGGTTATGAACATTATGTCTTTGTGCTGGTTGCATGGAGCTCAAGATCAAGTCCAAGGTAGTAGGTCACATTCACGACCGTTTGGTAGGAGGAAAAACGAAAAAGGAGAGAAAAGTGACGGATATGATTCATTTTCTTTGTTTTGTATATTAAAAAAAAAATGTAGAAAAAAAAATCTAAGAAATTCAATTCCTCAAAATGTGGTAGAAAAAATTGATGCATATTCTAGTTTACAATTGTATACTATAGAAATTATCTCTACTCTTATAATGAGACTTCAAAATGGTTCAAAAGTGGACTGACTGTCTTAACCATTTCTAAATCCTCCACCATTTATTTAAAAAATTAATATTATGTAAAAACAATTGTTGGAAAAAAAAAATTTGTTATAAATAACACTATAGGGATTCGAACTTAACCAACCAAATAGAATGCCTCACACCTTAACCACATGAACTAGAAGAGATGTTTGCTTATAGTTATACAATATTATGTAGTTAAACAATTAATTAATTTTTTTATTTTTTTAAAAATTACGTGAGGATATACATGCAGCTTATACAGCTAACATTTTCAATTTTTTTATAAAAAGTATAAATATACCCATAATAAATTATAATTAAAATATTTTTAAACATTTAAACTATTTTACAGTAATATAAAATAATTTTTTTACATTCAACGCACGTGCATTTACTAGTATTATTTAAAATTCTCCAATAAAGTCAAATGGTAAATAAAAATTTTTATTTGAGGATACATTTAAAGTGCATTCATTTCATTTTTTATTCTTCCTACCAAATATAAAGAAAGAAAATTGTATTTTCTTTCCATATGGATCAAAGTATATCTCAACAATTTTTTATTTCTTTCACTTTTACATCCTCCGTACCAAACTCAACACCGATATAGTTGACTCAAAGAACAAACAATGCATTTGCTATTTGACCCAACATAGTCGATCCACATTCGGACAAGTGTAATTGTTGCATCATTTGACATTGTTTGAAGTCAGTGACCCAACTAGCAACTAAAATTAGAAAAGAAGAGAAAATCATATTTTAAGTATAACTTGAGCGAACCCAAAGACATTAGCATCGTAGAGCCTAATACATCAATATAAAAAATATATATATTTATCCCTTAATTGTTGTATATTTCGAATACAAGCAAAAAAATAAAATATAACTAAGAAAATTATTTAAATAAAAAGAATCAAAACTTTAGCCCAATTTTAGAGAAATGATGCAAGTAAAAGACGTATCTATGACGACAGAGAAATTTAGAAACTTTTTCGATACAGTACTTCATCCGAATCTTCTTCTTCTTCTTCTTCTCCTTCTTCTTCTTTTTATTTATTTATTTATTTATTTATTTATATGTCTGCATTAGGTTCTAAATCATAGGATAAATAATCGAATTTGGGACCCTTCGAAAATCCAAGCGATTATTCGGTCATGACACTCGAGATACAATACTTACTCTGTTAATTTGTCGCATGCTAACTCTTCGAATGAGTGACGACTTACTCTAATTATCTAAAGATCATCTTAGGCCATATATATATATATATATATATATATATATATATATATATATAAGATCTTCCTCCACTAATAGTGTTTTTTGAAAAACTCTTATCTATTCTGATTACCAAACATAACATGAGATATAAATCGAATCGAATCTTATATGGGTCAGAATCAAATCGAATATGAAAAACGAAAACAAGTTTAGATTTAACCTTTAGCTTTTTTTCGATATTTTTTTTTTGAAAGAAATTCAATTGAAAACATTATATATATATATATATATGTATAAAACTAACGGTGTTATCATCTTTGTATGCACAATCGATCTAACTCTACAAATAACCTTATGGTATTGATACATCTCATGTATCATTTTTAACTCGATCTTATGGATCATGCAAATACACAAATAGTAACAACATCACAATGCTAACTTATATAATTCTAGAATAATATTTAATTAATATTAAAATTAAAATTAAAATTAAAATTAAAACTAAAACTAAAACTAACATTAATATTAATATTAAAAAAAATTGGATAATTAATTTTTGAATTTAAAATTTGTTATGTCAGGTGTCATGTTAGATGTCACATAACATTATTTAATATGTCACGTCAGCTACCACATAAGTAAAAATAGATTGGAGGAATAATCTGAAAATACAAATAGCATTACTCATAATTTTATTCTATTCTATTCTATTAGGTTTATCGACATATCTCGTTAATGTTATTGATTGTACATGTCCACGTTCGTTCTTGAACAATGTCGATATGAGCATGACGACTACCGAACAAACCAAATCATGAACACGTTTCCATATCGAAAACCAGTATATATATAACTCCTCGAGAGAGAAATTTATTTTTGGTCATCATAGTTGAGTGTCCCAAAATATGGCCTTTGTTGTATCAAGAGTTTCGCAGTAACTAATTTCTGTTTGGGTTTTGTTAACATGTGTCATAAGGACACATATTAACGTATTGATAAATATGTATTTTATATTAGTACTAGTCAATGCGTATTTTATATTTATCAACATTAAAATGTGCATTGCTAAATATGTTGATGTTAGTATCCATTTAAAATACACAATCATCAATATATTAACATGTACTCTTACAGCATATATTAAGAAAACTTTTTGACGAACAAGTTTTGTGTTGGTCCATCTGGCCGTGGTCAACCTGATTTCGATAATTATCTAAACTACGATTCGATACACTGCAATGTGGTACAACAGAAGAATGTACAAGAAGGACGTCACTGCTACAACTTCACAAGGTGCTACTTCACAAGAAGATTGCTACCATTACGTCCGGTTATTTTATCTTTTATTATGTATTTTTACACTTTATTTTTAGTATAGGACTTATGTAAATCGGATCATATTTTGGCAACTAGATGCACACAAATCCAAAGTCCACTCAAAATAAGTCTAACTAAATCGAGATCAAACCCAACATTCGAGTCAAATCAAAACACTAGTTCAAACTTAGTCAAAATAAGCCTGAACCCCACCAGGATCATTCTTAAAATAGGCTAACCGAACTCGGACCGAGTTCTGTCCGGTTTCTGTCCGAACTTGGTCAATCAAACCAGAATCCCTAGTCAGCCTCCTTTTCCTGATGATCAGGCTCATAACGTCGAATTTATGAACGTTTGAGGACCGAACTCTGTCCGAACCCGGTCTCAGAAAATCCTATAAATAGAGATAATTTTCCACCATTTCAACTCACTCAATCATCAACTCATTAACTTTCATATTTTCTATTCCTGAGCTATAAACCTTCTCATCCTCAAGACAACTCTCCCAGCCTTCTAGTGCCAAGTGTGATCTCGGTTAGAAGTCTGTTTCGAGTTGTAACAAGCTTGAAAATTCAAATTTGCTTTTGCAAGTCAGAAGTCGGCGAGTCCTTCGGAGCAAAGTCCCTATTGTAAGAAGTCGACGTGCCATTCGGATCAAAGCACAAGTGTACGCTATTTGTGGTAATAGTAAATTAACTCCGAACAAGAGTCATCGGGACTGGATTAGTCCTCCACGAAAAAAATCAGTATACATAGCGATATTTGTATTTGTGCTATCTAAAATTTTACTTTCCATATATATTTATTATATTACTGCTATATTTTAGTTGATATTTAGTATTAATCTTTATTGAATAATTATTCTGCTGCACTTTATTCATCTACTCTCTATAATTGCGGTATCATCCTTCATTTTGTTGCTTAATTGGTCAAACAGTTATATCTGTGCCTCAAAATCATAAATGATTCACACTAATTTTGGTGCTCCACATCTTTGGTCTTTCCTGCAGTAGCAACCACCGAATGGTGCATATATATTCCTACAGTAAAACATTTCAAACACATATTTTAAATTATTAAAAATTAAATAAATTATTATTTTTAGAGTATTCCTACGATATTGATACACAATGGTATACTTCAAATAAACACTCAAAATTATTTGGTAATATTTTTCCTCCTTAATTTTTTCTTTCCTTTTTGGTTATTTTTGGTGGATCCATCAATTAATATATAGATGAGCTAGGACACGCTCCAAATATGAAATATCTTGTAGCTTTCTAGTAATTTTCAAGTATACACAAGTGTCCACTACAGCCTTCAAGTGCTACAAAATTTGATTAAAATCAAAATGTAGCACTTGAAACCTCTCATACTGTGGATGTTCTAATAGACTTAATTATAACTTGATACCCTCTAACTTCTCAATTTTAATAGATAATAACATATATCTTAAAATAAAAAAAATCAAATTGTCCCTCACTACTCTTTCTCTTTCTTTTTTCTCCTCCCCCTCCTTCTCCGACGACCACCCCTCCCTCCCTTCCCCACCACTCCTCCCTCTCTTGTGCACAGCAGGCGCGCGGACAGGTGCGCTGCGGACGCTCGGACAGATGCGCTGCGGACGCTCGGCGGACGAGCGGACGGGTGCGCGGCGGACGCGTGCGGTGGGGGAGAGGGACGCGTGGGCGGAGAGGGGTGGGTGGGTTGGGGGGACGTGGTCGCCGGGGCGGTCGGAAGGGGAGGGGAGGGTTGTGAGGAGGGTAGTTTAGAATTTTTTTTTTTTTTGGAATATTAAATTAAAAATATTAGTTGAGATAGAACATTAAGTCAACAAATATAAAAGTTGAATGTCAAATTCAATATTTTGGATAGTTGACAGTATCAAGTTGTAATTAAGCCTATGTAATAACTAAGGAGAATTTCTCTGCATCAACGCCCCCTCTGTCATAGGCCTCCGGTGCCAATCCCATTCCACCATAGAAAGTAGAATACTCCCTCTCCAGAATTTCTTGCAATATTGGAGTAGATTTATATATTTACAACTATGTGATCCTCCTCCATGTTCCGAATGCCACTGTTTTTAATTCCATTCTTCTTCTTCTTCTTCTTCTTCTTCTTGCTATTCCTCTACATTTACTTCTTCTTTAAGGTTCTTGATAAAGGTATTAAAAAAATGACTCACACAGCTCTAATTTTTTTTTTCTAAATTTTTTATTTAAAATTTTACTAAGAATTAGTCCAAAAAATTATTGAGGACTGTCAAAATTTGACAATCTTTTCAATAGTTTGGACTATCAAACTTTTGACAGTTCTAAATAATTTATCGGATTTTTTCGTTTAAAGTAATAATTTATAATATAATTATAAAAAGCGAAAAAAGTTGGAGGAATTTGCATATGGGGGGACCACTCGACAACTTACTTGGCGGGGTGCTGAGTTGGATAGCATCTCGCCAACTGAGTTGGCGGGGCGCTCTCCTCGAGAGGCCGCTCGCCAAGTCAGTTGGCGAGCCGCTGACCGTTACTTTCTATCCGTTGCACAACGGATACATTTCACTCCTATAAACACCCCCCAAACACTCCTCACACAACACATTCTCCTCCTCACACATTCTCCTCCTCACACAACACACCCCCAAACACAATTCTCTTTCTCCTCCTGATATTTACTGGCGATGGCTACCCGCAATGACGGTCGTATTCCTGGCGGACCGACTACCGCGCTTATTATTAAGCAACGTGAAGACCACATTTCTAGTCAAATATTTACTGGCGAGGTAATTTTTGAAATTACAAGTTGCCAACTTTATTAATGCATATATTTTTTATAATGCATATGTTTACTTTATTAATGCATATAAATTTACACACAAAATATAATGCATATATTTTTTATAGTTATACGACCATGATCATGCTTTACGAACCCGGATCCATGTACATTGGCGGGCCGAAAGGAATTATCGTACGTGGGAGCTAAATTCGGTCCAAAAGACTTTGGTGGAATCCTTTGGATTCCACTATATAGATCGTGTTAGATATTTAATCCACAATCTTCATTTAGTGTAAGCCTTGCGGAGCGTTGGTGGCCAGAACGCAACACTTTCCAACTCCCATTCGGCGATGACGATCACCCTTTTTGATGTGGCGAATATACTAGGGTTACCTATTAAAGGTAACGCTATATATTTTAATCCGCACTTAAAGGGATCTGATCTGATCCGGAAGTATCTCGGTGTTAGCCCTCCTTCAGGTCTAAAAGACGGCAATTATATAAAATTTACATGGCTCCGTGGCAACTTTATGGACCTACATCAAACTATTGATGGGGTGGTTGATGTAGATGAAATTCGGGTATGTATTTTTATTAGTAAATTTGTTTATTACTTAATTTAGTGGTGCAATTCTATATAACACTTAATAAATCCAGGTCATTCGTTGCACTAGAGCGTATCTGCTCTGTTTATGTGGTGCAATTCTATTTTCTGATGCATCAAAAAATTTATAACATTGTATGATTACAATTTTTGTATGATTTGTAATGGTTTTTTATTACAATATTTGGGTATTGAACAATTCTATTTTAATCTCTCGATTGACTAGTACATCTTCTTCGGTTGTGTCCCATAGCACCACAATTACTGCAACGTAGATCTCTTGTCGATGAATCCCGGGGTTTGATGCGGTTCTTCTTTGGTCTTCCGGCTTTGCGTCTTACATCTGGCACCCCAATTTGTCCTCTTACCAAAGGACCTTGGATATCGTAGGGAACTGGAATTGGCTCCATTTTTGGCGCGTATACAGTTTTCAAGTTTTCCGTCGAAAATACTGCAGGATAAAAAATATCAATACTAATATTGCAATATCTACAAACAAAACATACATGTATACATGGTATATAAGTATGGTACCATCTAAAACATGTACAAGATCTGTCAGTTATATGAACAATATAGGTTCTACTTGTTGCCCGGTCTATTATTTCAAATTTATAACTATCAATAGCTAATATTTCTAGGTGGTTCTTCTCTTTGATAATATAAGCCATATTTTTTAACATCTTCGGACAATAATCTGTGTCTATATTTTTAGCAAACTTTTTACGATTGTCATGAAGTATAATAATCTTGGCTCTAATACCATCGAGAAGTATTGTTATTGGCTTATCTCGTAATTTCTTAATCCAGCTATTGAAACATTCAGCAAGATTAGAAGTGTTAATATCTAATCTAGGACAAGTAGCATACGCTGTTATCCAATATTCAAATCGACGACTTTCATCGTTTACATCAATAAGCCAATCGTACAACACTATGTTCTCGGCTTTAATTATATCAAACACACTCTCTGCATCCGTTTCATTATATGATCTAGCAAGCGAGTCTAACAAGCGTTGAAATACTGGTTCTTTCGTAACTTTTTTCATGTTTTGTTTAAAATGTTGAATACAAAAAAAATGAGGAGATGCAGGAAAAATAGCATGAACAGCATTTATTAATCCCTTTTGCTTGTCAGATATAAATGAAATTGTACTCCAATCATTAAAACAACTTTCAAAAGATATTTTAAGAGAATTTAAAAACCAACACCAAGAATCACTATTCTCACCTTCAGCAACAGCATAAGCTATAGGATATAATTGATAGTTAGGATCGTGAGCACAAGCAATAAATAAGATACCTTAATATTTAGACGAAAGAAATGTAGCATCAGTACTAATAATTGGTAAACATCCACTTAAAAATCCATCAATACATGACTTAAAACAAATAAAAATTCGTTGGAAGCTATTATTTTCGGCAGTTTGAATAAAATATGTACTACCTGGATTTGTCTCCATAATTCTATAACAATACTCCTCAAGACTAGCGTATGCCTCATCATAACTACCATTAATTTCAGCTAATGCTGTCTCTCGGGCTCTCCATGCTTTGGAATAACTAACTTGTATACGGTGCTCCCTATATATATCTTTAATAATTTGTGATGGACTGTATGACTGCTTATCTCTAATAATGTCAATTATCATGGTCTTAATCCATGAAGCGGTAGCTAGTCGATGACGTCCTGTACTAAGTCTTCCTAAACAACAATGACGATTTTCTAATGTACTAACTTTAACTATATCGCCATTTCCAATAGATTTGACATATACTCTCCAATTACAATTCGGTTGATCACAACTATATATAATTCCACGAGCATTATTCTTAAGACTAGCTGAACAACTAAAATTATATTTAATTGCAAAATTACTTATAAAGCTTCTAAAGTGAGAACGACTAGGAAATGATGTCCCTTAAATAATTCATCAGTGATAGCTTTTACAACATCATCATCTACCGTATAATCTATATTTTCAACTAAATCATCACTATTTCCATCGTCGTTGTCACTATTATCATCAGGGTTAGATTCATCTGATGAATAACCTTCTTGGATAAATGAAACTATTTGTTGAGAAGAACTAGCACCCGAACTAACATGCTGATATTCAGACAAATATTCATTATTTCTACTATCTAAGGTTGCTGCTACTTTAATAACATATATTTTTATATACTGTGATTGTGAATTAATCTCAAGAATATAATTCCATGCATCTTCACTATCTATCAAAAAACAATTAGAACAAAAAATAGACTTAAGAATAAAATCATAATGAATAGAACAACGTTCAATAATATGATTACGTATATTTTCAAAACTAATATTCGGATAAGTTGAAAAAATTATACTTTCTCCTCCTTCGTAATTTAACCCATTTACTTTACCGCAGTGCGAGCATACAATTCTTACGCTACGATCCATGACGGTTGAGAACTTTTGCTACACAAAACTCAAATAAACTTTAGCTGCCGGCAGAGAGACAGAGAGAGTGTTGAAGACTTTGCTAGAGGGAAGAGAGGAAATAGAGGAAGTAGATTGAGTATGAGATGATTTGGTTGAGATAGGTAATTTATAGAGGGAGAATGTAATAGTCGTTGTTGTTAATAGCCGTTGTGGAACGGTCGAAAAACGGATCCTTACTCGCCAACTCAGTTGGCGAGCATATTGCAACGGGTCTAAGCCAACTCAGCATGACCCGACAACTGAGTTGGCGAGCAGCCTCTCGAGGAGAGCGCCCCGCCAACTCAGTTGGCGAGATGCTATCCAACTCAGCATCCCGCCAAGTAAGTTGGCGAGTGGTCCCCCCATATGCAAATTCTCCCAACTTTTTCCTTTTTTTTAAAATTATATTATAAATTATTACTTTAAACGAAAAATTTCGATAATTTATTCAATTCAATGGACTGACAGTCCAATCTTTTGAAAGAAATTGTCCAAATTCTGACAGTTTAGAAAAAAAAATATTGGACCAGTCTCAATGTATTTTGTAGTGCTTTTATCATCAACCTTATTTTATGATGTACGTACGTGGCTTTATTCCATGCACAAGTAATGCCTTTGTCTTGAGACTATAGCTGGCCTCTTTTCTATATCATTATGCACGAAAAGGTAGAATTGGCACGAGTAAAGATGTGGATTGATAGTAGTTTTGTCTGTTGCATGGACGGATCAAAAAATATAAATAAGAGGGGACTAAATGTGTTAAGATAGATAACACCTACAAAAAAGATAAAAAATAAAAAAATTATATGAAAATAAAAAAGGAAAAAAAAAATTGAGCTCGTGGTAGCTCACCCAACTTCATACCTAGAGCCCCCCCCCCCCCCCCGATATATTCTCCCCACATTCTTAAATGTGTTTCTATAATTGAAATTGTGTTAGAACTAAGACCTGAATTTAAATCTCATAGAATCAGAATACGGATCGACTCACGATTTTGAGTCACATCAATTTTGACACATTTTAGAATTAGTTACCGACATGTTGTTTTGTTTGCTAAATATCTTCAAGTTGGATGAATCGATCTTTCCAATAGCTTTTCTTAGAAGCGAAATTGTGGGCCCTTATCTCTAAATTAAGTGTTTCTTGGTTGCACTTATCACAAAATTCCAACAAAACTATACTAAAAGTTGGGAGAGAATTTTTGGTTCCAAAAACATCTTTATCTATATTTACTAGTTAAAATTATTTATTAAATTTAATATGAATAATTGAATAATTACGTATAGAAAGAAAAAAATAAAAAAATTTGTTGTTTTCTCCTTCTATGTAGTAAAAAAATTATGTTCTCAAGTAGTAAAAAAAAATTATGATATACTCTTTTCTAGAATACGTATAAGAACTTATATATATATATATATATATATATATATATATATATATATATATTCAGTTGAAATAAAACAAAGTTGGAATTTGGAAAGAATACTATGGATGGCATTTTTTTTCGAATCCGTGATAGATCCGATATTTTTTTTTTCCAACGAGAACGGATTTGGAGATTTTAAAATAGGATTGGGACGGAAAATTAGGATTCAAAAAAATATTCGGTCGAATTCGAGGCCGGGTATGGATATAGTACTCCCCGTTCCAGTAAATTTTCGACCCCGATTATTTATACCCACATGTACAACATATTGGTATGAGTCCATGAACTAACCAGTAGTATATGCTTATAAGAACTATATTTTATTAACATGTCTTGTATTTTTATTTTTTTGATTAAAAAAGTATTTTAAGTTTATATTTTACAGGAAAAATTATTAACGGACGAGAGATTGGGACGAAAAATTCGGTCTTGAAAGTGTTAACGTAGCGGAAACGGAAACGAAAACGGAGAGTGCATTGTTATAGTGCATTGTTAAACATAGATGAAAATAGAGATAAAAAATTAAATTCGACCGGAGATAGAAAGGAGAATGAAGATTTAAACACTATTTCAAAACGGAGATGGAAGATATGATCTTCGGTCCAGTTCTGTGCCGTACCGTACCGTGCCGTGTCGTGCCGTTGTCATCCCTAAAGAAGACGTACTATAATATGTCGATGAATTAAGCATATACTCACATGGCTCCATCCATGAACTAACAATAGAATGATGATTGTATTGGATTCATTTCCTTAGAAGTTGGCTTTGCCACCTCATTTGTAGACTACGAATTAAGAATGGGAGTGTGTTAGTTGGGCCACACCTAACTAACAACTACATAATGGGGGTAGGACGGCTAGGGATGCACAGTTATCCCATTAATTGAGATTCTTAATGAACAAGAGACTTATGTGCGTTGCATTGGTGTGATTTGGAGGACTATATATTCCTCTTTCCATTAATTATGGACTATATAGAAAAAGAAACCCATTTCATTATTGTTCTTAGTAATAGATGAGATCATGAGAAAATGTATGGCACAATAAATCTGTATCTAATAGTTCTTGGCACGGAAATGCATTTTCAGCACCGAAATAAAAATGTCTGAACGGTTTACATAGCTTTACATAAAAGAAAGACTGATAGGCTAACATAAAATAATATTCTTATCCCATACATTATGCCCCTTTATTACTTCCTTGGAAACTTGAAAGCAGCAACTAGAAATCTTTGAAATACTTTGAAATAGGAAAAAAGCTTGAAAAGACTGCAACGAAAGCTTTATCTCCCTTGAGCGCCCACGGTATCTCGGTTACCTGGTTTGTCCACAAATACGTGGGTCAGTACTCAACTTGTATTGGTGAGCAGAACTGGCCCACTCACCTAAACCAACACTTCTTAATTAAAGCAACAGTTTATAGAGGCAACAGTTCATGTAGGCAACAGTTCATATAGTAAAATATAAAATCTTTGCACATATGGAATTCTTACCTCGGCCAATGACCGTTCCTGTATAATCTACATAATTTTTTTTATCGACCCTTATAAGACATAATTAATATGCAACTCATTTCCACTGGATCATTTGTGGTGTAGCACCATGATGGACATGCCGTATAGGACTTCGATAGACGTGGGATGCGCCATTCAAAGCATGTAGCAAGCCTCAATAAATGTCTCGCTTATATCTGGCGCTACCAAAGCACTACTATTTCCCCCGGACCGAACGGTCCCCAGTGCCCCTGGTTCCATTCGAAAAATTTTAGTACCTTGTGCACAAGTTATCCATGACCATACAATGCATCTACGACTATATGATAAACATAAATAACAGTGTAAGGTATTGAAATATTTAGACAACAATGCATATTTACCCATTCTCATTTCAGCATACTTATTCATTGATTCGATTGGTAGTTCGTAGACTCTAATTTACGGCTAAGGCATGGCACCAAACCATGACAAAATAATTATATCCTTCCATATGTTACATAATTGAACTTCTCTCTTATCAATGTAATTCATTGATTTATAATAGTGGTATAAAACTTATGGCATTAGTGGCTTTATCGATCATCGCACTTAACAAGGTTACAAGAGAATGTATTGATTATTGGCATGAAGGAGTAGAGAAGAAGGGACAGAACCGCTCACCAAATAGAGAATGCCGAGAGAAAATGATGCTTGCTTGCTCAGGCTCCTATCACGCGTCTATCTGCATTGGCACCAACATTTGGTTAGACTACCATCTCATTTCTCTCAGATTTCTCTATAGTAAATGCATGCAATCGATGAAAATGGACTAAACAATAAATCATCGAAAATCAATCACGAAAACGCATTCATCAAAATCAAGCAGCGAAAATCCAAGAAAGTCAACCAAAAATCTAATGAAAACTATTGGACTCATTCCAACAGAAGCCGATCCATCAATTGGAAAGGTTCATTGTATTGTCCGTAATCGATTCTGCCGTAAAGTTTCCCTACTCAATTTCGACTGAGTCAATCGAGCCACAAGCCTGATTTAGTACACCGCTAGGAGCGGAACACTACACCACATGCCTTTCTTGGATTTATCAGGTATAATCATTTTCTTGTCTTTTCTGGTTGTGCAACACTCGTCGGTGTGTTGGAAGTGTGCCCCTCACGACGGAGAGCTCCAAATCCATCAAGTGTCGTTGGGATACCAGGATTGCATGTAGTCAGAAAATCTCTTTAGATGCTATCTAGATTATTATTCTAGTTATTAGCCTTGACAATTATCAAAAAATTTTTACCGTGGTGCTCAGAAATCTACTTTAGAAATGATACAAGATAGAAAAGTAGCTTAACGAGTACAATCAAAATCAACCACGGGAATATATGTCATGTAATACATATGCTATTAATAGCCTTGATCAGGACAGTTACAGGAATTCTCGTATTATGAGTGCGCTACATCGAGCCACTATCAGGATAATGATTACTAAATCAGGAGGATCAAGATTATTAATACATGATTAGGATTATAAGTACAATATCAGGATTATAATTAGTTCCATGTCAAGATTCAGGAGTTTATTTATAGTGTACAATCACTAAATCATGTCAGAAAATAAAGATAAATATAAAGAATGTCATATTCAGGAAATAACCGGGATTAACTAAAATAATGGGATAAAAGAGAACTAGAGAATCATCAAGAGTTAAGCATATTAAAGAGAATACTGGCATACATGTGCATAAATCATCAATTTAGGATTGGTGCATAAAATCTGGCAAGAAAATAACATCCACGCATAATGGGCAAAAAACTACTATTAGCACACAAATGGCCAAAACGAGTATTGGCGCACAAATGGCCAAAAATAGTTTTGGCACATAAATCACTAATCCGGACAGTTTTGGTGTACTTTGATACAAAAGTGCTCCGAGCAAAGGTGGCGCACAAATCATACTAAAGCGCACTTCTAGGACCTTGGCTCACAATGATAGAAGTGCGCGAGCTAGGAGCTTGGTGCATAAATTTATCATTGGCGCACAAATGAAAGTACACAAGCTATAACCTTGGCGCACTTTCATCAAGTATGCTAGTAGTGAGGTTTGGCGCACAAACAAGCGTAGGAAGGTCTACTAAAAGATAAAACACAAGTTCCAAGGTATGTCATAACAGTCGATACAACCCTGGAGTCGAGAACACAATTCTCGAGAATAATCAGAAGTCATTACTTAGTCATTAAGTAATTATCAAGGGCTACAAAGTGCGCCATATCTGGAGAATGCCACATAGTGCGCCAACACATCAAAGTGCATCATTCTCCAGAAGCGACAAAGTGCGCCGGTAAGAAATTTTTTACCAAAGTGCGCCAATTCTGCAATATCTGCAAAGTGTGCCAACTTGGCTATTTAAGCAGTGGCGTACATTCTTGATGAATTGTAGACCCATTCAAAAGTGCGCCAAGTAGGATTGGCATACTTTTGAAGGAATTACCATAGTACAAAACGTACGTAGTAGTAGAGAAGTGCACCTAGAGTACTCAACATATCTTGGCACACTTTCTATGGAATTTGTGAAACACACACAAGTGCGCTCACTGGAACTTCGCTATATGCGACAATGGTTCCATGCGTACTTTTTGTATGCATTCTCAGGCCAACTTTTTATTCTTCGACTTGTTCTCGGGCTCCATGAGCAATACAATTCAAGGAAAACAAAATCATCAATGAGACAAGTTCTAAGTGTTATCCAAAAATAAAATCGATCAAATAATTAAAACAAGTTATAATAAGAATCAAATCAAGATACATGGTTGTTCTTTCGGTTGGCAAGATGTACTTGCCTACGGTCAAGTTATAGCCTAATATCAATACTACCAAGGTCACCCACGGCCAAGGCCAAGCTCGGTTGCTGCTCTCTGATGGGGAAGAAATAAAAAAGGAAAGAGAAATAAAAGGAAAAGAAAAGTAGAGGAAAGGGAATGGGATTGCTTATATAAAAAGAGCTAGGATTGTAGGCCATTGGATCATAATCTATGCCCCTCACCCGGGTTCATCACAGCTACACACCAAGGAAACCAAGGGACCAACGGTCCAAAGCATGCAACTAAAAAAAATATACAAAAATAACCTAAACAATGCATGAATGGCATAAAGCATGATGTAAGGAATTAAACAATAAACGATTTATACATGTATAATACGCGTATATCGGATACATATACTAGATCAGTGAGACGAGTCTCACAGTTTGTGTACCAACCTTGTTTCTGTGAGTTTGTGCGCCAACCTTATTTTTTTGAGTTTGTGTGCCTGGTTTTATCATGCGTTCCTTCCATTTTTGCTTGTGATATTTCTTTGTGTATTATATAGTTGGATGTTGTGCTCTTACAATTTAACATATATTCTGATCCTCAAGACACCTTGAAAATTATTGTGTATAATAAACATATTGCATTTGGCATCGGGCAATTGAGTGTGAGTATTGCCCAATGTATCGTGTGTCGCGGATACGATAAGTTCGTGTCACGCCCCAGTCCCAAAATACCGAGGGACCAGACACATGGCAATGGCCAGCAGCACACACTGATGGACAAACCCAATTTAATGGATCCATCAGGCGCACTTAAGCTGTAAAAACAAGTCTACGACAACAGGGCACAACTAATCTCATCCACACAAGATATAAAATATGATCCACATAATATAAGGAATGTAAATCATCAACCAGTCTCAACAAAGTGCTCCGGGGAACAACCCGATAAATATCTGATACAATGGGTCAACAGACCAAAATATAAATGACTGAAATAAAGTAAATACTGAGCATGAAACATGGAAGCTCAGGAAAAGTCTTCAGCTAGCACCTCGTCCTCGGGTGTCGGTACAACTCCTGTATCAGCTCCTGTTGCGGTCCCGTATACCTCGGGATAAATCTCGTCTGCAAATCCTGGGGACATAATCCGGATCCAGGTCCTCAGGGGACATAGCAAGGTACAAAAAATACAAGCCAAAATAAATGTAGTGCAGCAAATAATAAAATAAATAGGGTAAGCTATATAACCATCTATGTGAAATGTAAGTTGAGAGCATCACGAGTACTCAGGCTGAGCCACTACCATCTCTGTGTCGGGGAGCCGGTAGCGGTAATAACACGTAATGTGCCTAGCTCTTCTACGAGAGTCTACGACCTCACAATAGTAGTTGATATATATATATGAAACAGCCTGTAGCCTGTGTGTCTCTCCCCACCCAATGTAACCACGCATATCATGACCATAACATCTCATGTCCATGTCAAGCGGGATCATAGCTAATGCAACAAGTCATAATGTATCTAAGTATATAGTATCTCTGTCAAGTCATGTATCATATACAGAATTACCATGAATATCACAGGAAGATCATGTCTCATGAATAGTGTCAAGTGTCCTGGGTCATAGTGTACTTGGTAAGACAAGTACGAGAATATAAAGTGTCACGAATGTCCATCTCTAGATGACAATACACAACGCCGCGTACGGTGTTGGCACCCGACTATTAATCGGACGCTAAGTAAATCACACGGTCCTAGGTTAAGCAAGCACAACAATATAAATGAAGCAAGGAAAATATGTAACAATACTGTAGAGTTTGGCAAGGTACACTTGCCTGTGGTTGGAATACCAACAGCTGTCCCTGTGTCAGTGGATCCTGTAGGTACTCCTCCAAAAGCTGTAATAAACATCACCAACAGTCTCAGAAAATAGCAAATAGCTAGAAATGCATGTCCTTAAGTCCAATTTGGACACAAGGGCAAAAATAATATTTCCGGGTCAAAGCGGGGTCCACATGTGGGCCACTTTACACCGAAAAGTGTGTCAGGGTCAAAGGTCTCCAAATTTCTCAAACTCAGTGTCAACAAGTCAAGAACGATGATATGAACCCAACGGAACTTCCAGAATTGGATTTCGATGAGCCGATCACAAAATCGCCAGTCAAGTGGAGCCGGTGGGGCCCACGATACGTGATTTTGTCAACGTTCTCAGAATCGAACCAAACTTGGGTCACAGGACCAGCGTATTGCTACGAGTCTGATGGCACAAGTTTCGTCTCGATCCGACATGTGTACACAAAGTTACAGCGTGTTCCAGAATGAACGGATACGGGGCGTTGTCGGCGGATACGCTTTGATTCCGGTGTGCATGCATATCCAAATCAACTTCTGCAAAATCTCGCACGTCCGTATCAACGTCGCGCACATTTTGGTAAAGACCGCGTGCGACCTAGTCGTCCCGTTTGGCGGGGCGCACTCAGTTTCGGGGTGAAACAGGACGTTGGTTTTCCTGTTTTTGGATCGAGAGGGTTATACCGTCTACGCTACACAACTGACAGAACTGAAAACGGAATCACGAGAAGAGAGAACGGGTTACCTGAACAGGGCTCCGTGAAACCAAGATTTCACGTGTCCGGGATGCTGTTTCGTGTCCTGGTCCGAATCTGCCGTGTCCGGGATGCTTCTGTGTCCGTGTTGGCCGTGTCTGGGCCTAGGTCAGCGGGCGGCGCTCGGGTGGAGCCGAGCGGTGGTGATGATGACGACAGGATGGTGGTGGAGTAGGCCGACGTGGAAGTCGGCCGGAGCAAAGGAGGAAGAAGAGGCGTCGGCGTCCCCGGAAGCCATGGACCAGCGTCAGAACAACACCGGATGCCTCCTGATGAGAACCCCTCCTCGATCGGGAGGACGCCTCCAGCTCGAATCGAGAGGGATCGAGATGTACGAACACGCTAGAGTACGAGCCGAGCACTACATCATTTCTCAAATCCCTAACCCTAATTTTTGTTCGACCAGAGGAGGAAGAAGAGGAGGAGATCGGGAAGTAGGAAGTGGAGAGGGGTGGCTGTCGAGATGCTCGGCCGGCTAGGTGGAGGGTCATCGGGCTGCGCAGTCGGGGCCAGTGGTTCGATGCAGCGGCTGGGCGGAGCGGAGAGGGGGAGATGGCCGGAGTTGGCTCGGGCTGTCCGGTCGGGATGGAAGTCGAGGAAGGAGGTGTAGGCATCAGTCGCCGTCGATCACCGCAGTGGTGGTGGATCACCGGCGAGGCAGGGCTCTGCCGTGTGAATCACTGCCGGAACAGAGGGAGAAGATGGTCGACAGGTGGTGGGGGTTCAAGGCGGGGTGCTCGTCGACGGAGCGGGGAGGAGAACTGTGCTGGAGCGGCGGGACGGTCGGGGGAACACAACCCAGGCCGAAGTCGGAGCGGACGCGGGCGGTGCACCGCCGGAGTCGGGCCGGAGGGAGGTCAGGGAGAAGGGGGTGGCGGCTGACGGCTAGGGTAGGGTTAGGTTTAGGGATTTTTATTTATTTTTCTTTTTCTTTTTATTTTTGTGGAGAAAGCTAGAAAAAATTATGTATTTATACATGCAGAAATTTGGGCTTGGGTTTGACCTAGGATTTGGGCTGGGTCAATGCTCCTTGGGCTTGGCTTCGGCTCTCATGGGGATGTTGGGTGTTTGGCACGGGTTTAATTCGGTTTAAGTGTATATTGGTTTCTAGGGCTTTAAAATGCTTCCGGAGTCCAATAAATTCACAGAAAATTACCCTATGTCCGGTTTTCCATTTTACCCCAGAAAATATTATTTTCATACTATTTGAATATTAATTAACATTATTTAAAAATCTTTTAATCACAAAACACCTTAGTTGTAATTCCCAAAAATTACAGAAAAAATGTGGAAACTTATTTTATAAAATTTAAGAAAATCAGGGTGATTACAATCTACCCAACTTATAAAAATTTCGTCCTCGAAATTAAAATTAAGCCATGGTAGAAGTCAAGGATGGTATAAGATTTGCCTTGGTTAAAATGCAAGGCTAGGTTTAACGGAGTGGGCGAAGTTGCACGATGCATATACCGAAAATTATGGGAAAAATCCATATGAGCGAAAAATTGGTTTCTTCCGGTGTCATGGCAATGATGTGGGCACCTAATTGCTCCTTTGCATAAAAACGCCCAACCACTGAAACGTTGCACCAAGATGGAAATGGAGGATGAGCATGTCTAGGACAAGGGTGTAGAATTTGTAGGAAGGCAGTGACTAGGGAAGTGCTCAAATTATCGAAGCAATGGTAAGGGGCGCCACGTGATACCATGTTGTAAAACTGAATAAAATGCCGTGTTCTATTTCTAAGTGGTTTCGAGCTAGCCTCAGTCTCACTATCTAAGCCGAGTAGGTCAAATTCTTAGGTGAGGGGGTTTCACAATCCAGCCAACTTAAGGCAATGTCGTCCTCAAAATTAAGATAAGGCATAATCGGTTAATCCCTCATGTACATACGGCAAGTCAATCGCAATCTCCTTGCGATAATTAAAATCCTAATCATTTCCATCACTCCAAGGTTAAGATGATCACTGCTCCAATCAAAATTCAACCTATGGTTATCTCTTCTCCTTTGTTTCAAATTATCCATATCCAACTTTAAATTAAATCCACATAACATCTTCAAGATTTAAATAAGCATGTAAATTTTACCTCACGGTCTCTAACTATCATAATCTCCTCTAGAACTAATTCGAGTCCAATGTTATTCCCATTTTCACTTATAGAATTTTTTTTTTATGCTTCAACTTTTTAAATTCCATTCACATCCTCAATATTTCAAATAGGTAGTCCAACCATCAAATTTTAATTCTTAATTCAAATCATCAAATTGAAAAATAATTTAAATGCAGTCCACTAATGTTCAAGTCTAAATTTCTATATTTATCCTCTAAATTCAAATTGATGATTCTACCTTCATTGTTAAAAATTTTATCATGTACTTAAGGTATAAATATTGGGTCCTCAATATCAATTCATTAATCCTCATCATCTTAGTCATTCTTCTAAATTTCTCAAAATTACAATGGCTTGAACCTCTCCCAATCTAATCTTGCTCGATCACAAACTAAAAGAAATTCCTCTCGAGTTGACAATGCACTGCTACCCAACTTAGAATTTACCCATCTATCACATAAGGCTATATACTTTAAGAAAATATTCCTTAATTTATTTACTCATGTCATTCAATCCTCGAAACTTCAACGCCGATCATATCACATATGATAGGTCCTTAATTTTGAAAGAATAATCCTCAAGTATGTGATCGGCCTATGGGGTATATCTAGTATTCTCTGTGTATCAATTTATACCAAGCACGAGATTTTGACTTTCCGAAATAAGGGAAGACGGAGACCAATAATAAAGAGTTCAAGGGAGAGGTAATTGAATAGAAGTATCGGGATCAAGGCATTTTAAGAATTCAAATGAAAATTATCAAAGCAGTTGTGGATTAAAATCCTATTTTGGTAATCCTTTGTTCGCATGCTCGTATTAGTACAGTTATGTAACCGATACGATATGTCAAACATGTCTAGGGCAAGTACATTCGTCTACTAATCACTACATATCTCAATCCACGTAAAGTAGTATTACGATGGGCGAATCAAGCGCATTATGGTTGATCAGACCGTAATACACTGATTCTGAAAATATATTATTGTGGGCCTCCCCAATAATATATATGTCATGAACAAGCTCGATAAAGAATAAGCTTGCAAAACTATGCCATAAAATAGCAGCATAAGTCAAGGTAGTATATGAAGTATAAGTACGCTAGATGATGATGAAAGGAGGTACAAATTATTCAAGTTCACAAAACTAAAACAAAACAAGCAATATTGATAAAAGACTCTACAATCTCCACAGTTATCATACAACTTCCTTGTCTAAGTCGCTAGTCGACCAAATAGGGGCAAGGACCTCTAAATTCTATTGTCTGAATAAATACTATCTTCTTATGCAAGTCTAAAGTTGTGTCATCCTAGTTCACTTCATCAATGGGTCAATAGGGCTAGGTGGTACTATGTTGTGAGGCATACTACCCAACTTAAAACGATAAACTAATACTAAAATCGTCTTAAGGATACCGTGGAAACTCTTGTTAAGGTCTACGAGAAGGGGTCTTGGTACTTATTAGGGTATCCTCCTATATTACCTAGGTCATGGTCGTCTTAAGCCTTAGTCTTAGTGCTTATAGAACAAGTGTCGATAGCGAGAATAGAAAGGTTACTAGTCTCAAGGGAAAGGAAATATAACTCGTAACGAGGTGGGGGTACAAATTACGTGATTTAACACTAAGGGATAATCATCGGGTCACAATCTACAAGATTAACTCAAACTTATCGAACTCTAACTACCAAGCACAAAATTTTCAATTTCAAGACTACAGCTATAATCCTAGCAAACTATGGGTCCTTAACAGGGAATAAAATTACTGGGCCTAATATCAAAAGTGGCAGGTGGCACAATTAAAAGACGGAGGAAAGAAGAACATAATTTAGTCGTTGTGCGTTAGCGAATGTTAAGGTCGCAGATGAACAACATAGAAAATTGAAATATGGGGCTCTAGATAATATCATGGTTTACTAAGGTGAAGGTGGCGAGCAATTCTCCGTGTTTGAGGTATGATCTCAAGGGAAAGGTCATACTCGTTGCTCTGGGCTTCCTGAGGTACTGTCTGCTAATATCACGACAAGAACCTATATCCTAGCACTATCTCACTATGCACATTAGGTTCAGTCCTAACATTCGATCTCGGCTTTCTATTGGTTCCTCAAGACTGGGGTCAAACATTAGGGTCAAATCTCTAACTAGCTCTTAGCAGTGCCTATACTACTCTTAGGTCATTCATGACTATAACAAGAAATAATGGTAAATTACTCTATAGGTGAGGGACGATAGGGTTCATTAAGCGTTCTACTTAGGGGTGTGTCAATATCCTAGCTGTACTCTTAATAGGAAGGTTACCCTGCTTATAATTCTATCAACAGGGACTTCTATATTCTAGGAGAAGGCTACACTCAAGGAATTAATGAGAAGGCACATGAATCAAGCATGATGCAATTTTTTTTTCAACGGAATAGATTGGAAGGAGGAGGAGAAGTCATAGTCAGTTGTGGATGAGATCCTATACTCTAATCCTATTTGTAGGCTTGCTCGGTCCCTAGGTTAAAACCGAACAATTTATTCGTAGACCTGCATGGTCCACCACAAAAACCATGTCACGCCCCAGTCCCAAAATACCGAGGGACCAGACACGTGGCAATGGCCAGCAACACACACTGATGGACAAACCCAATTTAATGGATCCATCAGGCGCACTTAAGCTGTAAAAATAAGTCTACGACAACAAGGCACAACTAATCTCATCCACATAAGATATAAAATATGATCCACAGAATATAAGGAATGTAAATCATCAACCAGTCTCAACAAAGTGCTCCGGGGAACAACCCGATAAATATCTGATACAATGGGTCAACAGACCAAAATATAAATGACTGAAATAAAGTAAATACTGAGCATGAAACATGGATGCTCAGGAAAAGTCTTCAGCTAACACCTCGTCCTCGGGTGTCGGTACAACTCCTGTATCATCTCCTGCTGCGGTCCCGTATACCTCGGGATAAATCTCGTCTGCAAATCCTGGGGACATAATCCGGATCCAGGTCCTCAGGGGATATAGCAAGGTACAGAAAATACAAGCCAAAATAAATATAGTGCAGCAAATAATGAAATAAATAGGGTAAGCTATATAACCATCTATGTGAAATGCAAGTTGAGAGCATCACGAGTACTCAGGGTGAGCCACTACCAGCTCTGTGTCGGGGAGCCGGTAGCGGTAATAACACGTAATGTGCCTAGCTCTTCTACGAGAGTCTACGACATCACAATAGTAGTTGATATATATATGAAACAGACTGTAGCCTGTGTGTCTCTCCCCACCCAATGTAACCACGTATATCATGACCATAACGTCTCATGTCCATGTCAAGCGGGATCATAGCTAATGCAACAAGTCATAATGTATCTAAGTATATAGTATCTCTGTCAAGTCCTGTATCCTATACAGAATCACCATGAATATCTCAGAAAGATCATGTCTCATGAATAGTGTCAAGTGTCCTGGGTCATAGTGTACTTGGTAAGACAAGTATGAGAATATAAAGTGTCACGAATGTCCATCTCTAGATGACAATACACAACGCCGCGTACGGTGTTGGCACCCGACTATTAATCGGACGCTAAGTAAATCACACGGTCCTAGGTTAAGCATGCACAAAAATATAAATGAAGCAAGAAAAATATGTAACAATACTGCAGAGTTTGGCAAGGTACACTTGTCTGTGGTTGGAATACCAACAGCTGTCCCTGTGTCAGTGGATCCTGTAGGTACTCCTCCAAAAGCTGTAATAAACATCACCAACAGTCTCAAAAATAGCAAATAGCCAAAACCGCCTGTCCTTAAGTCCAATTTGGACACAAGGGCAAAAATAATATTTCCGGGTCAAAGCGGGGTCCACATGTGGGCCACTTTGCACCGAAAAGTGTATCAGGATCAAAGATCTCCAAATTTCTCAAAATTAGTGTCAACAAGTCAGGAACGATGATACGAACCCAATGGAACTTCCAGAATTGGATTCCGATGAGCCGATCACAAAATCGTTCGTCAAGTGGAGCCGGTGGGGCCCACGATACGCGATTTTGTCAACGTTCTCAGAATCGAACCAAACTTTGGTCACAGGACCAGCGTATTGCTACGAGTCCGATGGTGCAAATTTCGTCTCGATCCGACGTGTGTACACAAAGTTACAGCGTATTCCAGAATGAACAGATACGGGACGTTGTCGGCGGATACGCGTTGATTCCGGTGTGCACGCATATCCAAATCAACTTCTCCGAAATTCTGCATGTCCGTATCAACGTCGCGCACGTTTCGGTAAAGACCGCGTGCGACCAAGTCGTTCCGTTTGGCGGGGCGCACTCAGTTCCGGGGTAAAACAGGGCATTAATTTTCCTATTTTTGGATCGCGGTGTGCGATCACCACAAGACGCGATGCACCAAGCGAGTTGCACGGGCATCGAGAGGATTATACCGTCTACGCTACACAACTGACGGAACTGAAAATGGAAACACGAGAAGAGAGAACGGGTTACCTGAACAGGGCTCCGTGAAACCAAGATTTCATGTGTTCGGGATGCTGTTTCGTGTCCTGGTCCGAATCTGCCGTATCCGGGATGCTGCTGTGTCCGTGTTGGCCGTGTCCGAAGCTAGGGCAGCGGGCGGCGCTCGATTGGAGCCGAGCGGTGGTGATGACGACGACAGGATGGTGGTGGAGTAGGCCGGCGTGGAAGTCAGCCGGAGCAAAGGAGGAAGAAGAGGCGTCGGCGTCCCCGGAAGCCATGGACCAGCGTCGGAACAACATCGGATGCCTCCTGATGAGAACCCCTCCTCGATCGGGAGGACGCCTCCAGCTCGAATCGAGAGGGATCGAGCTGTACGAACACGCCAGAGTACGAGCCGAGCACAGCATCGTTTCTCAAATCCCTAACCCTAATTTTTGTCCGACCAGAGGAGGAAGAAGAGGAGGAGATCGGGAAGTAGGGAGTGGAGAGGGGTGGCTGTCGAGATGCTCGGCCGGCTAGGCGGAGGGTCATTGGGCTGCGCGGTCGGGGCCAGTGGTTCGGTGCAGCGTCTGGGCGGAGCGGAGAGGGGGAGATGGCCGGAGTTGGCTCGGGCTGTCCGGTCGGGATGGAAGTCGAGGAAGGAGGTGTAGGCATCAGTCGTTGTCGATCACCGCAGTGGTGGTGGATCACCGGCGAGGCAGGGCTCTGCTGTGGGAATCACTGTCAGAACAGAGGAAGAAGATGGTCGACAGGTGGTGGGGGTTCGAGGCGGGGTGCTCGTCGACGGAGCGGGGAGGAGAACTGTGCTGGAGCGGCGGGACGGTCGGGGGAACACAACCCAGGCCGAAGTCGGAGCGGACGCGGGCGGTGCGCCGCCGGAGTCGGGCCGGAGGGAGGTCAGGGAGAAGGGGGTGGCGGCTGACGGCTAGGGTAGGGTTAGGTTTAGGGATTTTTATTTATTTTTCATTTTCTTTTTATTTTTGTGGAGAAAGCTAGGAAAAATTATGTATTTATACATGCAGAAATTTGGGCTTGGGTTTGACCTAGGATTTGGGCCGGGTCAATGCTCCTTGGGCTTGGCTTCGGCTCTCATGGGGATGTTGGGTGTTTGGCACGGGTTTAATTCGGTTTAAGTGTATATTGGTTTCTAGGGCTTTAAAATGCTTCCGTAGTCCAATAAATTCGAAGAAAATTATCCTATGTCCGGTTTTCTATTTTACCCCAGAAAATATTATTTTCATACTATTTGAATATTAATTAACATTATTTAAAAAAAAATTAATCACAAAACACCTTAGTTGTAATTCCCGAAAATTACAGAAAAAATATGGAAAATTATTTTATAAAATTTAAGAAAATCAGGGTGATTACCGTTCGTCAGTGATAACTCGTGAATAGCTCGTACTCGTAACTCGTCATTCTAGGAAGTTCTCGAGTGTCCACGACTCAAGAACTTGAAATAATGATTAAACGAGATAAAATTTGACTAGATCATTGGAAGGGAAGAATATTGCGCTACCGGCTACCCCAAACTCCAAGGGCCCCATGAGGCATGGACCAACCCTGCTAGGCAAGGGCCACATGACCTACCAAGTTTACGCATGCCACGGTACATACAAGACTTTGTGATGTACCGTGGTAGTTATATGATTTGTTGCATAATGTGGTTACAAGATCTGTGATATGTTGCGATACTACAAGTTGTTATTGAGCCGCTGTTCATAACATTATGTATTTCAGTATATGCATTCCAGTATATGTTCCAATTGTATTTCAGTTTCAGTTTATGTTACAAGACAATTTACAGATAAGTTATGTTTACAAAAACAAGTTTATGTTTACCAAAACAAGTTTAGGCCTAAGTTATGTTGTGTTATGCTATTAGGGTCATGTACAAATACTAAAATTGTGGCATTTTTTTACCCTCCCTAAAAAATAAAAAAATTCTGACATTTTAAGGACCTTATTACTGCAGTTTCTAAAAAGTAGGTTGGCCTAAATCTAAAAAATGGATATTTTACATTAATAATATATACGGAGGTTGAAAATTTTAGGGCCTTGCGCGATCGCACAACTTGCGTATACTCAGAAATGGCCGTAGAGATATCTACAAAAGTAGAAACACACTGGAATGGAAGTTCTAAGCAATTTAGAAGATGACAGCCACTCATCAGAAAAAGTTGGCACTACTATTTGTTCCTCTTCTTGCTCATGAAATGTGGTTACTAATGCTTTCTTTTCCTAGTCAAGGTGTGTGGGGCCTTTTGTTGCAACAAACTGATAGGCATAATGCCAGCAAGAACTTTATGTAAATATGAAAGTTGCAAGTAGTTTAGTTCTTTATCCATCATTGTTGTGATGTGCACTACAAATACTAGACAAGCATATCCTTGGCCATCCGGGTTGACTGCATGGTCGGTGGTAGCGGTATTCTTCAAAACATGCATTTGTTAGTAACTAAGTTTGTGATAACCCTAGTTAGTTAATTATAGCAAGACGTAGGCATGCTTGCCGTGATATGAATGTTTGTCTATTCATCTAGCTCGCCATGTTATATTCTTTCGGCGCGTGGTTAGAGTGCAAAGTTCTTCTCGGGTGAAGGTCTGCAACTCGGTCCTTATTTGGTTTAAGGGTTGTGGTCCTGATCCAGAGTAGATCCTATGTCCTTTTGTCGCTCGTAGCCTTATCTTTCTTTATAGTTAGTTTGTTATCAGTGCACCAGTTCTGATAGTTGTTTTATTGAGACAAGTACATTGGTACCGTACAAAGCTCGACCTGCATTTATTTAGTTATTCGTTTGTCTCTTATTTCTGCTGATTGTGCTTTTGGTTAACACATTGAGCTCCTTTGTGGTACTTGTTGCTTGGGGTTCTGACCCCACTTATTTTGCTTGGCCAGATTTATCCGAAGGGAATCAGGATCCTCCGTACTTCCAGCAAGATGGCTCGCACTCGTAGGGCAGCAGTCGCTCGCGAGTGGGTTTCCTTCTTCCACCCATTGTTTTGATTTCTCGATTTGTTGTGTTTGCAAGGGGGCATAGTTAGCTCCTTATATTTTTGAGACTACGGTCAAATATATATATATATATATATATATATATATATATATATATATCATGTCTGGTATATTTGATCATGTATAATTATTCTCTGCTAGTGCAGCATTATATATTCACTAGCTTTATGATCATATGTGATATGTATTTTGGGACGCCTCTTTACATTCATGTATGATATATTCTTGAAATTGTTCTTGATGGATTGAGATACTATAATTTGTCGGTCTTAGGACTGATGTCATAGCATGCTAGAGTCCACCCATTTATCTTCTTGACAACTTTGGCATATTGCGACTTACTTCGATATTCTGCAACGTATAATTGGCCATATCAGTTCTCGTATTTATGTAGTATTCTGGAAACGAAATGTTACACCCATCTTCATCGTTCTATAGTTTTTCTGTTGTGTATGTCGTAAACACTTTTCCGTTGAGATATGTGGACGAAAGTTACTAAGTTTTCTAGCCAACTACTTTCATCCCAGCCGAAGTTTATTATTACCTTACCACTTACAATAATAATATTTTCACTGCTTCTCGATGCTATTGGGTTACTCTTCAGTCGAGTCTAACCCGATCCGATTAACATTTGATTTAATTTCCAACCCACCCAATTATCTAGAACAATAAGCCAAATTTAGCCAAACAATGTGGGTCTAATTATGGTGGAACCCAAACCAAGTGGAAGGCCCTACCACAAGGCAAGGCAGGTCAACTCCTCTCTACCCAAAATAATAATTAGGACAAGTATGAAGGAAGGAATAAGCAAAGCACAACCCTTCTTATAAAAATTTAATTTTTTGTTAGCAAGAGAGAGAGTAGAAAGACAGCCTGGTATTCATTCATCCCATCTCCATAAATCCCCAATAATGGCCTTTGATTAAAGACACTAAAAAAAAAAACAACTCAGAACAACATAAATTTTTATTCTTGAGAATTACAAGTTTATTATTCTCAAAAATTATTCATCGAACTGTTCACTTACAATTAATTTTTTTTTTTATATTCAGGACTATTAAAATTTTGACAGTCATATCAATTAAAATGACTCTAAAAATTTTGACAGTCATAATAATTGGTAGGACTGTCAAAACTTTTACAGTCCGAAGGAAAAGGCTACGCGAGATGACATGAGAGTAGGGCTGCATGGAGGCCGGAAGGGAGATACGGAGCTGCACGAGACGGAGGAACGGAAGGAGGAGGAGAAGAAGAAGGACAGAGATCAAGTACCAGGTTGTGGCCCTCACGAAATCCTAGTCCTAGCCCTCCGGTGCGGGCAAAGAGGGGACCGCGGTGATTGGGTCGCGGTCAGAAAGCTCGTCGGAGATCGGGGAGATGATGGCGAGACGACGCACAAAAGTGGGTGCTCGGTGACCTGCGGACGCTCGGACGACACAGAGGAGAGGGGGCGGAGGCCGACCGTTTCACGCCCCAATCTCCCGCAAGCTCGATAGTCCCCGCTGAACGTGAATCACCACGTTTACAGCTCTCCCGCAGGACAATCGTTCTCATCGGGACGTGATGCCGTACAAGCCTGGAGTTGCGCTCGTACAAGGCGATGTTGTCAAACACCAAATGTTATCATTGAAACAACCAAGTTGCAGCGAAAGTCAAGTATTGTGTACCAAGCACACAATCAGAGTATACGCAGCGAAGCTCACGATAGGGTCCAAATGAGATGCCCCGAGTCAATGCCACAAAGGCGATGCCACGGAGACGATGAAATAACTCTTGCTCTTTCTCTAGCCCACAAAGGTACTAACAGTTCATACATCTTGTCCCGTATATCCAAGCAGCGCCACTACGTCTGTGTACCTGAAATATTGCCCACAAACGTGGGTCAGTACACAACCGTACTGGTGAGCGGGGTAACCCACTCGCCTAAGCCGACACTAAGTAAAATAGTGAATGCAAACAGTTATATGGTGATCTTTCTAGTTTGAATCCTAGATTCATTTCATGGCATATGAATGACATGTTAAGGAAAGCGGTAAAGCAGTTTAAGCATGCAAGCATTCATTCTCAAACCAAACGACAAGCAGTTTATGTAAAGCCGACCCGTCTAACTCAATGTCATCGCTTGCACGATAACATATCGAACCATCAGTCTCGCCTCAATATCCATTCTCAACCAAAGTTTATATATCCCACTCTCGAGTGCACACTCTTGCCGAGGCAAGGTGGCCGCGCCTATACGATGCGCAAACCAACCAAAGTAAAGCAAGCCAACATCTATTCTTATATGAAGTCACTGGCCAAAGGCCATAAAGGATATTGATCGGACAGATCAAATACGGTTCTATTCGAAACAGCGCTAAGTAGCTAACCCACCTGAATCGCATCCAACCGCTGGCACCGCGCCCAAGACGCGTTACCCAAATTGTCTCCTCCATGGCCGAACGGTCCCGGTGCCCCGGAGCACCCGTTCGAGGAAACCAAACCCTGTGCCACCCAGGTTGTCCGTGACTATGCAGACACGTAGGTATGACGAGAGGATCGAACATTCTCGCCCCACCAAGCGATCCTAGACTCGTTCCATCGATAATCCAACCAACACATCCATAACCATTCTTCCAACATGTCCTTCCAAGAACCCAAATCTCGACCTCAAAACATAGCCCGAGGCATCAAAATATCAAGTGTTTCATAGGCACGAAGCCTCTTCTCAACACAATCCAAATTGGTGCAACACCTATGCTCGAAGCAAAACCCATGGCACAATGCCGTTTCAGTGGCACAATGTCACATTCGTGGCACGATGCCCCATCAAACGACACAACGCCCTCGCCGATACAGTTGTTCGGTTTCGAACCACAACTGCCTGCTTTGCAAGACAAAGCATCCTTGTGATACACGCGCACGGATGCACGTTCGCTCGCCCGAATCCCCGATATTCCCATATTCCCATTGCCTCAATTGTATCATTCCAACTTGTATATATTTCCAACAGTCCAAGTAAAATTCCAAGTATCCAACCGATCGCCTCAAATGAATAATCCAGCTATCGTATCCAACTATCCAACGCGTAAACCATTCAAGCCACAATCCTACCAAGCCAACGACGCACACTCTATGCACGCCTCAGTGTAGTGCTTCCCGATGTTTCAGTCCAAGTGTTCAAGCCTTTACGTGTTTTCCATATTATTAGGCATGAAGGAGTAGAGGAGAAGGGAAAGAGCCCACTCACATTGATTGATCCTGTTAGGCATCCTGTCCTGCCGATACGGCCAATCCCTTAAACCCGTGGTCCGATGCAAGCGCGATCTACTCAACTGGTATGACCGTGCGAGCAGGCCGTGCTCTCCGAATCATCCGACCGATCGGATTAAGGAAGACGGCATTATCGCTTCCATTCAGCTATTCAGTCCTGTTCGGAACGAACACCTGACTTTCCATCGAACCCGCTAGCCATCTGCACATTGAAACCAACTCGATTAATCCTTCTTCCCGAAATCCGATATTTCAAATGTAACCAGCATTTGATTCATTCAGTCCGACTCAGCGTAACGCTCCGAGCGGTTGCGGGGCGTTACAGACCGGTTTGACGCCAACGACTAGGAGGCATGCGGGACGACGAGACGGAGGGGTGGTTTCCCTTGTCGGGGTTTCTCCTCCCTCCTCCTCCTCCTCCTCCTCATCCTCCTCCGCCTCCTCCCTCATCTTCCCTCCTTCGTCTACTCCGACTGAAAAATGTGCTCGATGTACGGTTCGACGGCAGCCACGCGATCGATGACGAGGTCGACGACGCGGAAAGACGGAGAATCGCAGGAGGAGGAGTGACCGAAGGGGGGTGAGGGTGGGGAAAGAGCAGGAGGAGAAAGATGAAAAGGATGGACAGTTCTAATAAAATTTAAAATTAGACTGAATAAAAAAAAAATTTAGTCTGAATAAAAAAAAATTCTAACTGAAATAATACTAATATTAGACTAGTCCTAGATTTTTTTTCGAGTACCTTTATCAAAGGCCAAATATATATTTGGATGTATGAGCTTTTTCCAATTTCCCTCTCCCTAACGACAAAGAACCATTCTCTTCCCCTTAAAAACTAACACTACTACTCCCTCTCCCTCCATCTAGCTAAAAAGCAAAAAAAACATAAAGGAGCCTCCTTTCCTTCTCTCTCTCTCTCTCTCTCTCTCTCCCCACACTCTTTCCCAATTTCCCATCTATTGGGTCTTCTTTTTCAAAAATTCCTCAGATTCCTCCCAAAACCTGCCATTTCCCACTTGAGAATCCTGATGTTTATGCCATTTCCCTCATCAAAATCCGACTTTTATGCCAATCTCCCCTTAAAATTTTGATTCTTCTTGGTGGGTTCTCTTCAAAATCTGGTCTTTCCGCCATTTCCCCCTCTCTTGGTGAGTCCTCTTCAAATCTAATATTTCTGCCATTTCTCTCTTCAAAATCTGTTTTTTTCTTGGTGGATTGTTGTTGTGTTTTTTCTCCTCCAAAATTAGCAACCCCCACCACAATTTTAGATGAGTTCAGGTCCTCTCTGCTACTTGTTTTCTGTTTCTTGAGGTTTGAAGAATTTCCTTCAAACCGGCCCTCACCTCCCCATCAAGAAACCCAAGAAAAATATCTCCTTTTTTGTTTTTTGCTTCTCAATTCCATGGGACTCTGCCATGGCAAGCCAATCCCGACCCTCGAAACCCCGGAGGAGCTCCCCCTCCCCCTCTCCCCTCCTCCGAACCGGCCCGCAGCCAACCCCGGCACGCCGAAGCCCTGGAAATTCCCGTTCTACAGCCCCAGCCCGCTGCCCGGCTCCCACAAGACCTCCCCCGCCAACAACAACAACCCCTCCAGCGTCAGCTCCACGCCGCTCCGCATCTTCAAGCTCCCCTTCCCTCCCCCGTCCCCCGCCAAGCACATAAAGGCCCTCCTCGCGCGCCGCCACGGCTCCGTCAAGCCCAACTCGGCCTCCATCCCCGAGTGCGCCGAGGCCGAGCAGCTCGGCCTCGACAAGAGCTTCGGGTTCTCGAAGCACTTCTTCTCCAAGTACGAGCTCGGGGAGGAGGTCGGCAGGGGCCACTTCGGCTACACGTGCTCGGCAAAGGCCAAGAAGGGGGACATTAAGGGGGAGGAGCTCGCCGTCAAGGTCATCCCAAAAGCAAAGGTATAATTCATAATTGGCTTCGTAATTCTTCAGTTCAGATCTCCACTGCATTTTTCCGGGGTCTAGATCCAGATATTCTTATTGTCTTTGGAGTAGAAAAATCTCGTTTTTTGTTCGTTTGTATGGATTCATTTATGGGTTACTGTTAGGGTGTGGAGCCATTTAGAGATGGAGTTTTTTTTTTTTTTTGAAGAAAGGCTGGCACCTTTAAATGCTGTTTACTGTTGGGCATACACACCACATACACTATCTATAATCTATAGATTCAGTGTGTAGATTTTAGCTGTCATAGTCAATGTTGTGCTAAGTGATTTGTTGATCATACTGCCTGGAAATTCTTCTTAATCTGCCACCTGATTAATTGGATTTGTTTGAACATTCATTCAGGTTGAGTTCCTGGATGTATGTTTACCATTTTGTCTCTCTAAAAAAAAGAGTAATTGGATTTTGTCAACTGGCTAATTCAAACTTCTAAATAGGTTCCCTGGTTGAGTATTGAAGTGGTAAGAGTATAATTGGTTAGCATCTCTTTGGTTTTGCTTTGAAAAGCATGTGTCACCAACTTGCAATGTGCATATTGCCAACATAGTCTTCTTAAGTATAATAGGTTAGCTAGCATCTTTGAGATTTTGCTTTGAAAAGCATGTGTCACCAACTTTCAATGTGCATATTGCCAACATAGTCTTCTCAAGTATATTAGGGTTCTTTCTTCTTTGTTTCTCTTCTTGGTTCTCTGTATCTTTTCATATTAGTGATTTGATAAAGCAAGACTGATACTGGAACCCGTTAATACGTTACCTCTTTAACAAGTCTTTTTGTTAGGACCTTACGGCTTAAGTTTCTTGATGGGGCTTGGGCTTTCTGGAAGTACATCTAAGACCAATTGCCAAGTAATACATTTTAAGAAATGCCCTAATTAGGCAATACACAAATTTTATACGCCACCATTCCACATAATGCTCGTGGGAGAGTACAGTGTGAAGCAAATAAAGAAAATGTTTCACTCTGATGTATTCTGATAGTTCAATCCGAATACCAGGTCCTAAACAGATTTTGTCATTGTCTTATTGCACACCCTTTTCTTCTTTAATACAGATAGAATGTCAAATTCTATCTATATGTAAATGTAAATGGAAAACTTCCCATGTCTCCAACACGCCACACTATTGTTGTCTGAATGTAACATATAATTTATGGGGTTCGACAAAAAATTCAGAGGGCAACTTGGTTCACTAGGAATGTGTCATTCCTTATTTTTCATTTAACACTGGGTCATGTAAAGGTTTCATTCAAGCTAAGCCATGACATGACACATGTAAGAGAGAATTGGGTTCATTACCAGGATGTTCTTGACACTCTTCTTGACAATGTGATGGGGAATGTTTTGCTACTTCAAATAGCTATAGTGCTAGTATGCATTGATAGATTGCTCATCAGAAGTAGAATTTCACACATTTTGGATGTTTGGTCATATCACATACAAAATTACTAGCATTTTATATGCTAACTGCTAGCGTGTTAAAGCTTAATCGTTGTGGAACTGCATTTATGTTCATCTAATTGTCTAACTGTTTCGGCAGATGACTACTGCTATTGCTATTGAAGATGTAAGAAGAGAAGTAAAGATATTAAGGGCTCTTACAGGACATGAGAATCTAGTGCAATTCTATGATGCTTATGAAGATGATGAAAATGTGTATATAGTGATGGAGTGAGTACATATTGCATATTCAGTTTTTTCTAATGTTTTATTGCAACTTTCACATACATGTTACAACTTAGGCAAGAAGACTGCATCACTATGTCAGACATGTGGCATTGTCAATGCACTGATCGAAACTAAGAGTTTCAGTTTCCTTGCACTTGTCATTTATGAAACTTCTAATTGTAGTATGCTATTTCATTAGTTATGATCTTTTTTGTTGCTTATGATGTCAAAGAGTCCATTTTATCACGATTAGTTTGTGTTAAGAAATAACCATCAAGTTTCTTGTGATTTTAAACTACAATGATCCTGTTTGGTTTTTCTTTTCACAGAGGGCTTGGAGTCAAAATTCTATTGAACTCAGATGCATTCTTGACGTGGATTTGGAATTCAAACTTAGTTTTAGAAAACCTGTCTTCCCGCTTTTCCGCAAAAATAAATAAATAAAGGAATTTGATGCTCTAATCCCTCCCAATCCAGTGGGTGAAATTTGAAGATCTTGGAAAGCCCATCTCCCTAATTAAACTATATTTTCATAGTCTGAGATAGATGTCTGGTATAGATTGTAAGATTTATTTGGAAAAAGGGACACTGTGTGTTACATTTAGGCCACAAACTGTAGTTAATATTTATGAATGGTGGAAATTAAAAGCAATCAGTAATCCACATCTCGAAGGGGCACCTTATGATATAACAGTGAGAACCTGCAAGCGGGGTTCTGTTGTATGAATCTTTAAACAAGACATGCCCCATAGCAAACAAATTCTAAACTGTGACTTGATTTGATCAAAAGAAATTCTCGTTTCGCCTAAAAGTTTCGCATGAATTGAAAATTCCAACCAAATGATTCAGCCTATCCACCTTAATAGTACGTTTATGTTTCTCCCTTCATGAATGTGATATTTTCTGGGCATTTCTACACTTGAGTAGAGATCACCATCTATATTCAGAATCAAGTTTCTGCACCAGGAAGTGATTATAGGAACATGCTGCAATTATGCTTGATTTAACTTCGTTTACTCACCTGTAGTGAGTGCTTATAACATTTTTTTTCCAATTTCAGGCTATGCAAAGGTGGCGAACTATTGGACAGAATTCTCTCAAGGTATCTTTATAGGTTTCTTTATTGAGATGATGCCCTTTACAATATACACTACAAACATGAACGTGCTCGCACACACATTTACTGTATTAAGAAAGAAAGAGACTTGACATATTCCTTCTAGATTCTCGTTGGCATATTTGACGTTATAAATATTTTTTGTTATTTTGGATGATTAACTTTAGAAACATGATATTAGTTTCATGTTTTATAATGTAAATTTTAACCTAGCAGATTCTTGAAATTTTGTGTCCTTTCACCCATTTGTGCCTCTTGCTTGTATCTCATTAAGGATGGAACCAGGATTCTATGTTGATGGGGGCCAAAACTTACACGTTTCTTCTGCAAAAATTCAAGTATTTCAGAATATCTCAAAATTATAGTGTAGGTAATGAACATCTTCCAGAGTTGGTTGGTTGGTTGGTTGGGGGTGGGGGGTGGGGTACACTATTACTATATATTTCAGAAGATTTCAAAATTATATTGTAATATGATATTTTAAAAAAGACGGGGGCCATGGCCCCCTCATTCATGGTTTTGGGCTCATCCCCATTCTCATCTATTTCTCTTTCTTCTCTCCCTGTTCCATCTGCTACACCCAAACAACCTATCTCTATCTAGTTATCTCGATCTTGTCTTCTCACCTATTCCTACTTGTTGTCAACCTGTTAGAAAATATTTAACCCTCAACCTCACCACAACTAGGAGTTTTGCGGAGGGGCAGGGGCTTTAAAATGGTATTAAAGCAACCTAGGTTCCCTAAAATCTATACCACTGCATGAATCCAGTTCTCATCTCACAAAGTAGGCACTAGACTTGCGGTGACATGTTAGAATAATACGAATATTCAACCTCACCACAACTCTCGAGTTTTTTTTTTTTTTTTTTGGTGCAATAGAAGGGACTTTAACACAACTAAATCCCAAAAATCTCATCTGTAGACTGTTCCTAAACATTCTCACTCTTCTTATGATATTCTCAGATTAAATATAATATCCTGATCAAATTTTACATATATCCTTTTTTTTGTACCTCGTCATATGATCATTTCTGAAGTTGTTCTGGATTTACAAAGTACCTCAAAAGTGCACCACACATGCCCGTTTACTTACGTATGTGTGCATGTGTGTGATTTTCTTAAGTTAGGCAAGAGGACAGCTGATTACATTTCAATGGGTTCTGTGGTCCATCCCATGAATGAGCTGGCACCATTTATCATGATCTTTGTGTCCTTAAACCTTGATGGATGATAATTCATATTGTATGGAAATTTAACTTATTGATAAAGTGGAGTCATACAAACGATCCCAAAAATTTGGGATAAAGGCTATGTTATTGTTGTTATTGATAAGTTGTTCTCCTTTTAAGTTTTAACTCTTCTTAACAATAGAATAAATGACAGCAGTTGTTGCAGGTTAGAGATCTTGAACCTTGATATTATATAAGTTTTCGTATATTAGCTTTCTAGAGCAGGGAGATCTCATTGGGTGGTCAATCAAGTGACTGTAAGCCGCTGCTTATCTAACTCAGTAAGGTGTTACGGTTACCTCATTTTCTCTGCACTTCACAATCATGTACATATATACATGTGGAAAGAGAGAGTGATTAAGATGACACCTTACCTAAGTTACTGAAGTCCTGGCTTAATAGACGATCAACACTTGTCTTCATGATCCCCATGTGCTAAAAGTCATGCTTATGAAATTCATATGGTTTGGAGATAGCTAACATAGTTACCGGGTAGACCTAAACCCCCATCGAACTAGGTACGAGCGTTTCCGGTTTGGGGTACATTTTCAATCCGGATTGGTACAATACTCTATCAGGATCATGAAATTTAGCGATCCAAATCAGTCGTTGAAGCCTTACTATAAGTTTGTTTTTGCAAGAGATTCTTTCAATGCAAAAAAGTGAGAAAAAACTTGAGGTTCCTTTTCAATTGGTGTTCCATAGTTTTACACATTTTTCATGAAATTTGACTTTGTAGTTCGATACCATTGTTGTTTCTTCATTGCTTTTGAGGCACCATTCTCTTTATTAAGTTTCTCACACAAAGAAGATGATGAACTTACGAGATTTTGTGATGCTTTTTTTATTTTGTATGAATGTTATTTTATTTTATGGTTTATTTACATGTTTTGATTCGACACCATCGTATCATTTTATTCGGATTGCCTTCCAAGTTGATGTATAACTAAGAAAAGTCGAGGTTTACATGTTATTGAATGAAGTAATGTTATGAGTTTGAATCTTCTTTTGTACCATATAATATTTTCTTTTCAGCATATGACACAAATAGCAAGTATTGATCCAATTGTGATTTTAAAGCATAATGCGAACCGAATTGCCGAATCAATTCACTCTACCCCCTATGTACCAAAAATAAAGACAAGTACCATAACCACTTGACAAACTCGTAGCATGACGCATGACTTACCACGTTCGACGTAAATATGATCGCTAGCCTAGTTCTCGTTTGTGCTATTCTTTTGATACCCTTCCATGGATCCAAACTCTTCATACTCATGGTTATTAATATACAAATAATTTATGACTTGAAGATTATACTAAGTAGTGTTGATCGTCCATGGGGTGGCAACTAAGTGATTGTAAGACATTCTTTGTACCTAGATTAGGTTTATGTATGCAGAAGACCGTGTATTATCCCCTTTTTGTAATTTATCTTGTAAGTCTCTATTTACTTCCTACATTTTAAGTACCAAAATAGGATCTTATCTTCTCCTATAATATGTACTCACTCCATCTAACAAAATTAATTCGTTCAACTATCCCATCCTTTAACACAGTATCAAAGCATGGTCCCCCTTGGACCTAGCTCTCAAATACCATTTCACAAAAAAGGAGAATACACATAGATAGACTCTCTCTCTCTCTATCTATCTCTATATATATAGCTCTCTCTCTCTCTCTCTCTATATATATATATATATATATATATATATATATATTGCAACAAGGTAATTGAATTACAATCTATGCCCTGGGCTAAGTCCGGAGCTTATTACATCATTCTCCCGCCTAGCTGGGTCTAAATATTTGCATGCCGATTCTCAATTTTTGCGTCTGATGTATCCTTTCTCGATCCACTGTTCGAGCCGATCTCCAAACACACGCTCCTCTTGGGCTTGACTGTCGGCACCATGATCCTCTAGCAACACGAACTGATCCTCTAGGTCCGATTCTCAGTCTTCGCCCGCTACATGGATTTCTCGATTTCTCCCTCTAATATTTAAGCGTACATCGCGTCCATGGAGGATTCAAACCTCTGACATGGTTTCCAAAACTCGACCACTTGAGCCAATGCTTGTTATATATATATATATATATATATATATAGAGAGAGAGAGAGAGAGAGAGAGAGAGAGAGAGAGAGAGAGAGAGAGAGAGAGAGAGATGTTTCATAATAGCGAGCGGATTATGTCAATAGTATTAGACATATTCTTTTAATTTCAAACTGATGATCATGATTTAAATGTTAAAATACATGCATAAGTTAAGCTGATTAGGACTATTAAACATTATTAATTTGCTGTAGAAAGTATCCATTAATTAAAGGTAAATCAAAATTATCTGCTTTTGGCTTATATGCATTTCAAAATGCAGACCACAATAGATGGTGTTTAGTTGCAATTTGAGTGACTTCTCAATGTGTTTGCAAGGAAAGAATTTAGTCGAAATTCTACTGGAATGATTTATCCATCTTTAATATAATAGAAGGATTCATTATTCTCTCCTGATGAGCATTTTTTGTTACCATTCTTTTGTTTTATAGGGGTGGCAAATACTCAGAAGAAGATGCAAAGGCTGTCATGGTTCAGATTCTAAGTGGTGTTTCCTTCTGTCATCTTCAGGGTGTTGTTCACCGAGATCTCAAACCAGAGGTAAGGCATCATCCCTTCTTGCACTTTCAACCCTGATCAGATAAACTAGATCCCTACTTTCATAGACCACACACATATAGACAGTTCTGCTTGCACTCATACCTACCTGTAGAAAACTCTCACATTTACATACACTCACACAAATATTCTTAACACCAATTCATTTGAAATAACCTATTCCATTTTTGTGGCTCAGAATTTCCTTTTTAGTTCAAACGATGAAAATTCTACGTTGAAGGCTATTGATTTTGGTTTGTCAGACTTTGTGAAGCCAGGTTAGTTTCATAATATTTAATTACAAGCTGAACCCTTGTTCTTTCCCTATTATGCCTTGTCATTTTTGAATTCATAAAAAAATTGTGAAAATTGCTGGTAATTTGCAGATGAAAGGCTGAACGATATTGTAGGAAGTGCGTATTATGTTGCTCCTGAAGTTTTGCATAGATCCTATCGCACTGAGGCTGACATGTGGAGTATCGGAGTCATCGCATATATACTGCTCTGCGGAAGTCGCCCATTTTGGGCTCGGACAGAATCAGGTATATTTCGAGCTGTCTTGAAGGCGGAGCCAAGCTTTGAAGAAGCTCCTTGGCCTTCTCTTTCTGCTGAGGCAAAAGATTTCGTCAAGCGGTTACTGAATAAGGATTATAGGAAGAGGATGACTGCTTCGCAAGCCCTGGGTAAATTCCTGTTCCCTTGACATAGCCTCATTTCACAGAGCCTCATTTCTTTAATTGATTTTGATAACACAAAGTTGTACTCTAATTAACAGGTCATCCTTGGATTCAAGATTTCCAAGAAGTTAAGATTCCTCTGGACATTATGATCTATAAGCTTGTAAAAGCTTATATATGCTCGTCTTCACTAAGGAAATCAGCACTGAGGGTATGCTTAAATATGATTTCAGTAAATTTTGGTGTGTTATATGTCATTCATATCAGTCTTTAGCGATTTGGAGGTACAAAAAGGAAAACTCAAAGCTATGTTGCGCGGGCATGGATATGCTATCACTAGATTATGTCTCACTAAACTTGTAGATACTTATTTGTAAGAGAAAATGAGTTGAATGTTTCTGGTTACTTTTGGACAGTCATGAGATTTCATAAAGCTATATCCAGATAAAAGTGACATTTAGTGAAGTGGCACCTACTTCCTCTTTACAAAATACTTGCTCGCACATCATCTTACAGTCATTTCTTGCTTTTAGTGTTAACTAAGATTAGATTAGCCTGCATTTCTGCTCCAAAGAAGGACTGGATTCATGTACTGGTTTCTAAACCTATTTACTTGTGTTTGCTAGAACATACTTTTTACCTACAACCGTCGCAAGATAAACCTTCCTGTTTTAGGAAATTGAATGTTGTTTGATCAGTATTAGAGCACAAATTATCATCAAACACAAACATGCATGCTTAAGTAGAAATATACTAAAATTGTCTTCCTCCATTGATCTTTTTGGTCATGTGTCAGGCTCTGGCGAAGACCTTGACAGTACCTCAGCTTTCTTATCTCCGAGAACAATTTTCATTGTTAGGCCCCACCAAGACTGGCTACATTTCATTGCAGAACTTCAAAACGGTTAGTCTCTTACCCCCTTTATAAAGAATTTAGAATTCTTGTTAGTTTTTAATTTGATATTCTAAATGCTACTGGAACTGACAGGCCTTGATGAAGTACTCCACTGAAGCAATGAAGGACTCAAAGGTTCTTGATTTTATAAACATGGTAACATCTCATAGCCAGGATGATCTCTCTTTGGGATTTGATTTGTAACATTCATGTTTTGATTTTATCTGGTTCCTGCATATACAGGTTTGTTCTCTTCAGTACAGAAAGTTAGACTTTGAGGAGTTTGCTGCTGCTTCCATTAGTGTTTATCAGTTGGAAGGGCTGGACACTTGGGATCAGCATGCTCGTAGGGGATACGAACTCTTTGAGAAGGATGGCAACAGACCCATCATGATTGAGGAACTTGCATCGGTATGACTCTCGGTACAAAAGCTAAGTAAATTTTCCCCTTTTTTCTACATCGTCTAACTTGATCTGATTCCTTCTGATAGGAGCTTGGTCTTGGTCCATCAGTCCCCCTTCATGTAGTCCTCCAAGATTGGATAAGACATTCCGATGGGAAGCTTAGTTTCTTGGGCTTTGTGAAACTCCTGCATGGGGTGTCGACACGGTCCATGCCAAAAATTAGCAGTTGAAATATATATATAGGAGCAGCAATCAGCAACTCAATTCTGAGAAGAGAGAAAAGGCCAAAACCATTAGACTCAAGTCAATTGAGCTATGCAAACATAGCATTCTCTCGTTTGTTCAAGCATTTTTTCCCCCTTCGGTTTCCCACATCCATCCATGGTTAGTTTTACCTAAGTTGTTCAGAGAAATGTACAGATGAGGATAGAAAGTGTTTTAACATATTTGGAGGGATTGAGGCCTGTGTATGTGGAGTTAATGAAACCCTATGGTGACCTTTTCAATCTCAATAAGATTTTTTTTGTATATTTTAACTCCTGTTATGTAGACTTTGGAGGAGAATCATTTGTTTTTGTTGTGAGGGTGTGGAAGCATATTATGTTGAATGGTTATTTACACTAACCTTTCCGGACCTCTCCCCTTGTTTAGAAAATAATTATACGGACCTTCATATGCTTTATGTTTTAAGGGTGGTTAGTGTAATAATTGTTACATCTCTACTTTTATAATGAGGTTTCGAAACAGTTCAAAATTGAGCCGTCTAAGTCGTATGTAAATATTCCACTTAACTATCTCTATCTCTACGTTTATAATGAGGCTTGGAAACGGTTCAAAATTGAACAGACTAAGCTGTATGTAAATATTTTACTAACTATTTTTTTTAAAATAACTAATTATTTAGCTACTTAATATTATTTATTTACAACAAAACAATTCTACATCAAGTGGTTAAGGTGGGAGGGGTTTTTTTTTTGTTGCTTGAGTTCGATTTCTAGGAACAACATTATTTATAATGTTTTCATATTAAAAAAAAATTAATAAATTTTTTACGCACGTGCAATGTACGTACATGTTACTAGTAAAACATAAAATTTAGGAGAAATTTGTATAATAAACATAAAATATATGAAAAATTAGTGTAATTATTTTTAAAATAAGAGAGTTCGTGTAATAAATATAAAACATAGGAGAGAGAACTGTAAATAACCCTATGCAGAATTCTTGACTCTCTGTATAGTGTTCTTTGTGGACAGTTCCGAATTGAATGGTGTGAAATTGCCATTTGTATGTAAATCAGTCATTCTACAAGATTTGCAGTATGAGTGTTTTTCTTTCTTTCTTTCTGGTAGCTCATATGAGTGTATACGCCATAGTTCGCAGTATCAACCGATACCAATCTGTTATGGTCGATATAACATGTTTTGGCATGTCGATACCGACACCGAGAGTTTCTTTTTCAGTCAATTCGATAAAGAAAATTTAGTAAAAATATCAATCAACAAAGGTGTAAAAGTATAATAAAGCTGTAAAAGTAAATATAAAAAAAAAACTTATCTATCACAAAAAAACCAATCAACAAGGATGAAAACTATTTTATTTTATTTCATTTCAAAATTATTACAAAATATACAAAAAGTACTTAAAATTATGGCTAAATATATTTTTCTATTTTTTTTTATAATGTATTAATAATTATTTGTTTTCCGACATCAAAATATTTAATACTTCGATTCGAAACTGTCGATCCTGATATTCATATCATAGGAAGAATTTGATACCGATATTTCGAATCTTGATACACTGATACTTTAAACTCTTTATAAAAAAAGAAGAAGGAAGATACTTTGAACCTTGATATACGACTGTTTCAGTAGGTTTTGGTTTTTTTGTTTTGTTTTTTCTTTAAATAAATTGTGGTTAAACTTTATTTGAGATGTTTGGCATACCGAATAAAATAGTTATAATGAAGAGAAAGAAAAAGTTGGTCATCGTACTGGACACTATCTGTTGAATGTCTTTGACATCTTTACTGCTTTGGGTTACGTGTCTCATCATTTCCCCCTTTTGCTTCCGAGCAGTGTTATAGAAACCGGACCGGAGATTGATCCTACATTTAGGTGTGTTAAAGTACGGGTGGTCCGGAATCTGATCCGGACCGGCCCGGATTCGATGAACGGATCGGTCCGTTCGGTCCACTCATTCTTAAGGGTTCGGATCGGTCCGCTGTCGGCTCTATTCGGACTGAGCCGAATTCGTACGGTCGGGTTTGACCGGCCTAGACTGGTCCGGTTCAAATACGATTCGACTGAATTTTATTATTATTATTTTTTTAAATATAGTCGTTGGTTTTATCTTTTTTTGGCAATTTTTTTCGTTTTAGGGATATTTTGATCATTTTTAGCAAAATGACCAAAATATTCCTTATAACAACTCTTTTTTTAGAATATTTTGGGTCATTTGGATCCAAAAAATTCCTATAAATAGTCCATAATTTATGAAAAAAAAACACAGAAAAATTTCTTTCCTCCTACAATTTTTTTTTCCTCTCTTATAAAGTTTATAACCAAGGCAGTTATAAAGTTTAGAAGCAAAATAATTACTAGAGTCCAACTTCTTCCCTCTCAACGCATTTTCTTACCATTTCTTTTGGATGCTTTTAGCAGACGTTACAAGTAACTCTAATATTACAAAATAGTTTTTTTTTTCCTGATTTGAGATTTTTCTTTCTTTTCTCTCTCTTTTGGTAGAGAAGTAATTAATTTAGCTATAATTTTTTTAATTTTTTTTTAAAATATTAATGGAAAAAGTTCAAACCAACCTTTTGAAAATTATGATTATTATAACAATATGTTTGAAAATAATCATATTCTTGATTTTTTATCATCGACACAAATGTCACCTCCTGAAGTTAGGAATATGACCACGGCTACAAGTTTCTATTTTTTTTTTTTACTTAATGATATAATACATTTATAATTTTATTGTCATTAATGAATTTTTTTAGCTTTTTCTTACTTAATATTGTTAGTTGTTTATATTAACTTCTTTATGTCTATATAAATAACTTCAGTTATAAATTTATATTTAAATTCAAAAAAAAAATTATACATTTTTTATAAGTTATTCCAAAAAAATTAAACTTATAAATATTTAGATTTTAATTTATACTTAATGTTATATAAATATTGATATAAAGAAATTAAATAAATTTTCTAAAAAATAAATTTATAAATTTTAAATTATAGTAAACATATAACTTATAAATTTCAAACAAATGTATACTTAAAGTTATAATTAAAGTTATATAAAAAAAAATTCTAACAAATAACTTATAAATTTCAAATTATACAAAAATAACTTAGCAACAAAAAACCTATAAAATTTAATTTGAATTTATTAACATATAAGTTATATCATATAGATTATATATATATAATATATAAGTAAACTTAAAAATAAAAAATTAAACCGGGTCGGACCGGTCCGATCATGAACCGGTCCGGACCCAGACCGGTTCGGTTTGGTCCTCTCCTGACCGGATCATGGGTCCAGACTTGATCGAAATTATTTCTGACCGGACCGGGAGCCAATACTCAGGACTCAAATGAGGACTGGACAATAGCCGGCCCGGCTTGGAGAGCCGGATCGAATCCGGTCAAACCCGGTTGACTCGGACCGCGGGCCGGTCCGGACCGGCCCAATACACACCATGAATCCGACCAAGACATTGGATCGGGTCAAATCGGTTCAACCAGTTGGTTCAACTAGTGGATTAATCTAAGTGATTTAAATTTAATCTCTTATGGACACTAATTTTATAAAAATATTTATTTAGAATCGGATTTTGAAAAAAATGGTGGGTAATCGAATCGAAAAAATTAAGCCGATTTGGTCAGGTTTTTAAAACACTGCTTCTGAGTAGAAACTAAAATGTATTTTTTCTCTCTCTCATCACTTCCTCTCCTTGTGCTTCTGATTAGAAACTAAGCTGTTGTTATTTGTTCATAAGATCCATCTTGATCCATCTACTCAGTAGCAATGCTTTTATGTTAATGACCAGAGCTATTTTACGAAGTATTTATAATCCAGTTCTTAATGCATGATGCTGATCCTGCCGTAATTCTAAGTACATTTCTTTGGAGAATAAATTTTAGAGTTATTTAGTTTTAGGGTCTTGTATAATATTAAAATTTTACATTTATGTCTTCGTATTATCCAATAAAGAATTTGGGTCTCATTGTAACAGTTGACTTGTACTGACCGGCAAAAGTTGTAGATCTAAACGTAAATTTTGAATACTATACGAGACCCTAAAACAAAACAGAAATATGTGAGAGTTGTGTGACTTGGATAATTTAGTTTTTTTTATGACCAATCGAAAATGAGACTTGTGACATTGTTGTTTGTTTATATCCACATCTCAGCAGCCACAAAAATTTCCAAAATTTTGAGTTGCAGCATTCAACAATACGATCGAGACAAGAGATATCTGACGATACACGGTATCCTTGAAGTCAATACCATCGAAATTGCTTTACAGAGAGTTGTGTGGCTGTTGAGATCATGATAGAATCAAACAACAATGTCACAAGTTATGGTGTATATTGGATCGGACGGTCCGAAAATCAGCCCGGGCCTAGCCCGGTCAACGCCTATCTAGGCTGGCCCGGACCCGGTCAACGACCCATGCCCTGCTCGGCCCTCCCTTACTGCGGGTCCGGACTGGGTCCAAGATACCAACCTGGAAGTTCGGTCCGGTCCGGTCCGGTCCAACCCGGTTGATGCACGGGTCGGACCCTAGTTAACTGTTGGAATCTGGTCGTCGACCCGGTTAAGACTGATCAGGCCCGGTCCAGGTCCGGTCTGATCCGGGTAAAAAGAAATTTGGTAGCCGTTGGAGGAGGTGTTTTTACCAAAATACTTCCGATTTATTGGCATTTGTTTGTCCGTTTTGGGGATATTTTTGTCATTTTTGCTGAAAATGACCAAAATACCTTTATAACAACTATATTTTGAGTATATGAGAGGTCATTTTGGCCCAAAAAAATTCTATAAATAGTAAAAAAATTATAAAAATTAATCACAACAACATTTCTTCTTCCTTACAATATTCAGAAGCAATCTAGATTCTAGTGTGAAGAGAGTATTTGCTATCATGGAAAATGATCAACACCACAAAAGCCGCAATATCAGCAACCTCAACCAGCAGCAACAAGGGTATCAACTGGAAAGAAGATCAGAAATTTGGCATCATTTTAGCGGAGTCTACAATGAGCCAGATATGGAAAGAAGATTCTCGGATAGAGTTGTTGTTGAATGCTTGTATTGTGGTAAACGATTAAAAAAAAAAAAAATTCTAATTGTGGTACATGAATTCTACGCATACATCTAAAAAAATATATGAATATATAACAATATTGTACTTTTTTGAAAAATGTATAATTTTTTTAATATGTATTTCTGATCTTCATATGTATCAGTAGTATTAGTATGCGTTATTAATGATAATATGAATGTTGAAGTAGGTGGTTTAAAATTCTATATAAGAAATCAAGAAAAATTTTCTTACTTAATGTTGTTATAAATTTTTATATAACAAAAATGTTTATATAAATTATATAAAAAATGTTACTAACAAATAATTTATAAATTTCAAATAATAAAAAAAATAACTTAGTAACAAATAACCTATAAATTTTAACTTAAATTTATTAACTTATCTTATCATTTATATAATATAATATATATATAAATAATATATATACATATAAAAAAAAATTTGGGTTGGTCCGGTCCGATCCTGAACCAGTCCGGACCTAGACCGGTTTGGCCCGATCATTCACAGACCGGGTCATGGGTTCGGACTGGATACGCTTTCAAACCCACCGGGCCGGCTCGAGCCGACCTGCTCTGTCCCTCGGATTGGATCCGGACCGACCCGAATCCGATCAAATCCGAACCTCGGGCCGGCCCGACCCATTATACACCATGAATCATACTATCATTCTCGATTGTTCATGACAAAACTAAATAATCCAAGTCGCACAACCTCAACACATTTCAGTTTAATTTTATGGTCTCGTATAATATTCAAAATTTGAATTAGGTATAGATGGTCAGCCAAGTCAACCGTTATAGCTAAATCCAAATTTCACTCTGAATAATATAGAAACCTTAATATAAACTTTTAATAATATTACGGGATTCTAAAACTAAATAACCATCGACAAAAATAAATAAATAAAGAGACTACAAAAATCATGGAGGCAAGACCTTCCTTGCAGAGTAGGTTAACCACAAAAGACAACTTTTCTAATATTGAAAGAAAAATAAAATGTAGTTTAAGGTATAAAATCATGTCCTAAGTGCAAAAAAAATAATGTGATGCAGATAATGATCCCGCATACTAAGCAAGCAGTGTACCATCTGTGCTATATTCCCAATCATTTTTATTTAATTTGTCCTATTTTTTATGGAAAATATATTTTAAAAAAAATTAATTAGTGTTTAGGCTCTTAATTTTATATCAATTTAGAATTTAAGTTCTAATATATCCAATTGAGTTTGAATTTTGGATACTTATTTGTCTCTTTCCATATCTAACAATAATTTTTTTTATATAGATTTGAGAGTATAATGAGAAAAATAAAACAAAAAATAAATTTCAGGATGTAAATTTTTTAACTGAATATGACAGATTTAAACTCTAAGCTGATATAAAATTCAGGATGTAAACTCTAATCAGACATTTTTAAAAAGTGGCATCATTTTATAATGGTACTACAACTAGGCACTGATTGATCGAGAGACAGAGTTCACTATAGACACGTTTCCAGAAACTCGACCAATTTCCAAGACGCCGTATCGAATGGCCCCGGCAGAATTGAAGGAGCTTAAAGTACAGTTGCAAGACTTGCTAGATAAAGGATACATTCGGCCTAGTGTATCTCCGTGGGGTGCGCCAGTACTATTCGTAAAGAAAAAGGATGGCTCGTTGCGGCTCTGCATCGACTATCGCGAATTGAATAAAGCAACCATTCGTAACCAGTATCCTCTTCCAAGAATAGACGATCTTTTCGATCAGTTGCAAGCTGCCACAGTATTCTCTAAAATCGACCTCCGTTCGGGTTATCACCAACTAAAGATCAAGCCAGACATGACATCATTTTATAATGGTACTACAACTAGGCACTGATTCTCTACTCCTGAGGCAGCATACAAGCTCTTATGCGCTAATAAACTGTCTATTCTTGAACATAATGCCAACAATCAATGGAATTATGGAAGGAGTGCTCCAGCGGGCCCATCCACTCTAACTACGTGTCTTCTCATGATAGGTTAGAAAGGAAAGGAAAGGAAAAAAAGACTTAAACCATTAGGTGAAAGCACTTTCTAGAAATAAAAGATGATCGTTTTTTCTATTTAATCCGAAATCGATCCATCTAATCATGAATAAATCAGTTGAAGAGTGCACTAATAGGTCTTGGAGAACCGAACCATAAACATGTTATTGTAGAATAATCAGGTCCGCCCTGATGCCGATCATCTTGATCGTCCGAACATGGAACCCATATAATTATATCATATATTAAATAAGGTTAGAAATTAAAAGCAGATTTAATTTATTTAATTTAATTTTATATTTAAAGTCCCATTTATAGTAGAGAAAGAGTGTCTGGCGAGATATTTTTTTGTTGGTTTTGGAAGATGCTTTAGAGAATATTATGTGAAGTGTCATTAAGCATTGGAATATATTATTATTTATTACTAGAATGATTACCAGCCCAATACAATTTAGTTGATTAAAGCTAATATAATTTGTTTGACTAAACACTTTCCTATCTACTGGTATAATGTGGTTTCAAAATGGTTCCAAAATAATTTATTTTTGTCGTCTCCATTCCTACTCACACATTTTGCTAATACTTTTCTTTTTCTTTCTATTTTACCTTTATGAAACAGAAAAATAATGTTTTTTTAAAACTACGTGCATCACATGATACGTGTACGCACAATATAAGTTTCACAATTTAGTATGCATAATATAAGTTTCACAATTTAGTATTTTTATTTTTCCTCTCTTTTACAGAACTAGTGTTAAATAAATAAATAAACTATTTTGAACATTAAAATATATTTAAATTATTTTAATATAATTTAATTTTTATTCAATTTTCAAAAATATAGAAGATTTTTCTTTTTCTTTTTGGTATATATATAAATAAGGAATGAATTTTAAGAGAGTATTTTATCTTGCTATCTCTACTAATATAGTTACATAATATTACGTAGTTAAATAATTAGTTAAAATTATTTATTATTTATTTATAGTTACTTACAGTTTAAACCACTAGCCGTTTTCGAGGCTATACATAATAGAGAAATTCATAACAAATTATAATTAAAATATAAAACAAATTTTAATTAAAATATGAACGTATAGGTAACAAATCTTAATATAACTATATTGAAAAAACTATTTGTAAACCCCCTGAATTTTTAAAATTATTAAATCTTGGATTTTTCTAATTTTCTGGAATTTTCTGGGAATTTTCTGAATTTAAAATCAAGGTTCTCAATTATTAAATGATTTTTAATTGTTAGTAAATAATATTAAAATATCATGGAAATAACATTTTTGGGTGTAAAATAAAAAACTGGACTTAGGGTAATTTTTTTGGACCTCAGACATATTTTTAAATGCCTAAAAACTATTTTAATTAATTATTTTAATTAACTGTTTTTAAATAATTACTATTATTATTATTAATATTATTATTTTTATTTTTTTATTATTTTCTCTCCTTGGGCCGGGCCGGCCCAGTGGACCGGCCCAGCAGCCCAGCCCGCAAATTCCGGCCCAGACCCAAACCCCTACCGGGTCGGGTCGGGTCCACCCGAACCCGACCCGCACCCACCTGACCCAGTCTCCCCCAGCACCCCCCACGTCGCCCGACTCCACCGTCGCCCTCCGCGCGCAGCGCCGCCCACTGCGTTGTGAAGCCCGTATGACCCTCTCGGTGTCCGGACAAACCGTTCGGGGCATCGCGTCCTGTGGTGATCGCACACCGCGATCCAAAAACAGGAAAAATCAGACCCTGTTTCACCCCGGAACTGAGTGCACCCCGCCAAACGGGACGACTTGGTCGAGTGCGGTCTTCACAGATACGTGCGCGTCGTCGATACGGACGTGTGAGATTTCGTGGAAGCTGATTCGGGTGTGCGTGCACACCGGAATCAACGCGTATCCGCGGACATCGCCCCGTATCCGACTTTTCGACATTTTGCCCTAACTTCTTGTACACTCGTCAGATCGAGACGAAACTTGCGCCATCGGACTCGTAGCGATACGCTGGTCCTGTGGGTCAAGTTTGGTTCGATTCTGAGAACGTTGACAAAATCGCGTGTCGTGGGCCCCACAGGCCCCGCTCGACGGGCGATTTTGTGTTCGGCTCATCGGAATCCAAATCTGGAAGTTCCGTTGGGTTCGTATCAGCGTTCCTGACCTGTTGACACTAAGTTTGGTGAATTTGGAGACCGTTGACCCGGACATATTTTTCGGTGCAAAACGGGCCCACCGGCGGATCCCGTTTTGACCCGAAACTGCCGTTTTTGCCCTTGTCTCCAAATTGGATCCAAGGACAGGCGTTTCTAGCTATTTGACATCTTCTGAGCGTGATGGTAATATCTATTTCAGCTTTTGGACTCATCTCGAGAAATTTCCCCAAGAACCAATTAATCAGATCCAAACAACAGGCAAGTACCTGCACTTCAAGTTAAATCTTTATATTGTGATAATTAATTCCCTGCTTTACTAGTACCCTTGATGATTACACCTAGTGTTAGGAATGCTGGATTTCATGTCTTGAATATTGGAGTTCATGTCTTATTTTTTATGTCGGATGGGAGAATACTAGAAGGCATGTAGTTTACCCTTCCCCTTGTCATGTTAATAGCTGTTGGTACACGACTGTACCTCAGCCGGATCTCGATTTCCCCTGTTTAATAGCCGTTTATGACGGCCGAATTAGCCTTATAAACCCCTACATGCCAACTATGTATTCTAAAAACAAACACAAGTTCACACAGATAGTTTCTGGTCATGCTATATTTCTTGCTGACTGTTGTAGTTTCATTTCCTGTTTTCTCATATTCCTATTTACAGTATTAACTCTGAGATATTGATGTTCTTTTATGCAGTTTCTCACATGATATTCATTTTAATTGTCATAAATATTTAGTTTAATCTTGTTGTGCATTGTGTACTTTGCTCCTTTCCTGACTGGATCTGTTGATTTAGGCGATGATGAGGACCTTGCCCCTACTTATTATGGTCCCTATGAGGGTACAGATGATACTTATGAGGAGCCAGATCCCATCCAGGAGACCCCTGCTGCAGAGTAGCTAGCAGTAGCTATCTTTTATTTCTGTTTCTTATCTTAGTAATCGGGTTTGTCCCCGATTTCATTCTGATTCTGTACTAAACATTTGAATCTGTTGTCACATTTATTTCAATTGCAATCTTAAGTATCTGTTTTTCCATTATTATCTTGCCTATGTTATTGTGAATGAGCTAGTTTAGTAAATATGGATTTGACCTAGACAGCGTACTACCGTCGACTCTGCGGCGTAGGCTGGGCGTACCCACGCACTCGTGCCCGAATTTCCGGGTGCGGGTCGTGACATGTTTTTATGGTGGCCCATGCAGGTCTATCCTTAAATAGGGTAATACCCTAGGACAGGGTATGGAATAAGATTGAGGATTCTAGGAAAAGCTCATTCACAGTATAGGGTCCTTATTTCAATTCTTGACATCATTTCTGCTCAATTTTCCTATCGCCTTTGATTTCCAAGTAATCTATTCTGATTCCCTATCCCTTAATCTTTCAAAATGGTCCAGACAAGGAACACAGTAGGAGGCACATCAGAACCAGCTGAGCAGAATGTGCCCGAGACTCTTGCACTCCCGCCGCCTCCATCTGTTCCGGCAGTTACTCTGGATGAGGCACAGCTACTTGGAGTGTTCCAGGGATTGGTGGAATCCCAGAAAGAACAGACTGCACTTCTGCGGACCAGCCTCTCAGAAGCTCTTAAGTCCCAGGAGTCGCCACTCAAGAGGCCAGGGAGTGCCAAAGACTTCAAGAATCTTAGACCCCTGGAATTCTACGGAACTGAGGGCATTCTCTATGCCGATGAGTGGATAGAGAATGTCGAGAGACTCCTGAAGACTGCTCGGGTTCCTGCTGATCTTAAAGTGGAGTCCGCAAGCCTGCAACTGTTCGACATTGCTCGAACCTGGTTCAGAGATGAACCCCAACTATCTGCTCCTGACCTCACCTGGAAATATTTTAAGAGGCTATTCAAGGAGAAATTCTACCCCGAAGTGGCTCGGGAAGCTCTCAAAAGCCAATTCGAGAGATTGGAACAAGGTAACCTGTCTGTTGATGAGTATACTGCTGAATTTAGCAGGTTAAGCCACTTTGCGGAGTATATGGTTCGTACCCCGGAGGACAGAGCCCGTAGATTCAAGAAGGGGCTGTCTCCGGATATTCGCCTTGCTGTCACCACCAGCCGAGCTCGCACCTATAAGGAAATCCTGAGCGTGGCACAAGGCGTTGAGAGAGATATGGGGCATAAACTGAAACGAGAGAGAGATACCGGAAATGCGGGACCCAACAAACGCCCTTTTCAACAACAACAGCAACAACAGCAGAGGGCCCCGCAGCAAACTCAGCGTCCTCTCCCTCGAGCTCCAGCACCCCAACACTAGGCTCAAGGACAGAACCAACAAGCTGCTGCTTGTAACTTTTACCAAAAACCAGGTCATACTTGGCAAGTCTGCAGGAAGAGGCTAGGTGCCTGCCTCTACTGCGGCTCAGCAGCGCATCAAATGAGGGACTATCCTGCTGCTCAAGGACGCACCGCTGCACCAAAGGCTCCAGTTCAGGCCAGGGCCCCAGCAACACAGCAGAGGGGACCCCCGCTTCCAACACAACAACAACAACGCTTTGCTCAGCACCAACAGCAGCAACAGAGGGGTGCACCGCAGCAAGGCCGTGCTTATGCAATGACTCTGGAAGAAGCTGAAGCCACAGCAGACGTGATCACAGGTTCTGTGCTTATAAATTCAATACCAGCTATTACTTTATTTGACTCTGGAGCTTCACATTCATTCATGTCAGTAGATTTTCTTATGAAGCATAGCTTAATCACTAAACCCCTTAGGAATTGTTATAAGATCATTACCGGTGGAGGAATCATCCCGGTTAGTGATGCCTGTAACAATTGTCCTATTACATTGTGTGGAAGAGAACTGTATGCTAGGCTACTCGTAATGCCAGTGCCCAGTTTTGATGTTATACTGGGTATGGATTGGTTGAGTCAACATCATGCCACTATAGACTGCCACAGAGGTAGTGTAATCTTCAGGCCCCCTGACAAGCCAGAATTTGAATTTGCTAGAGGTTCTAGAGAAATGGATAATAACAAAATTTGTGGAGCCCTAGTAACAGAAGAATTGCCACTACCCATCATCTCTGAATATCTTGATGTCTTCCTTGAGGATCTCCCAGGCTTACCCCCAGACCGAGAAGTTGAATTCTCTATTGACTTAGTGCCAGGAGCAGCACCAGTATCTCAAAATCCCTACAGAATCAACAAGAAGGAGATAATAGAACTAAATGAGCAAATCAAAGAGCTAGAAGACAAATGCTTCATTAGGTCTAGTGTCTCATCTTGGGGAGCTCCAGTATTATTTATGCCCAAGAAGGACGGAACATCCCGAATGTGTATTGACTATAGGGCCTTGAATGCCTTAACAATTAAGAATAAGTATCCCCTGCCCAGGATAGATGACCTATTTGATCAGTTGAGTGGAGCTCGGGTATTTTCAAAGATTGATTTGAGGTCTGGTTACCACCAAGTAAGGGTGGGAAAGGAAGACATTCCTAAAACTGCTTTCAATACCCGGAACGGACACTACGAATTCTTAGTAATGCCGTTCGGGTTGACGAATGCACCAGCAGTTTTTATGAACTTGATGAACAAAGTATTTCAGAAATATCTAGACAAGTTTGTAGTGGTCTTTATTGATGATATTTTGATCTACTCTAAGACCCCCGAAGACCATGAAGAACATTTGAGGTTAGCATTGGAGACTTTGAGGAAGGAAAAACTTTATGAAAAATTATCTAAATGTGCATTCTTCCTAGACAAAGTAAAATTCTTGGGACATGTTGTGACTGGAGATGGAATAGCAGTAGATCCTAAGAAGATAGCTGCAGTAGAATCATGGCCCACTCCAGACTCGGTAGCAGAGATTAGAAGCTTCCTGGGACTAGCTGGCTACTATCGGAAGTTTGTGAAGGACTTTGCTAGAATTGCTGAACCCATGACAAAATTAACAAGGAAGGATGAAGAGTTCACCTGGACTGATGAATGTCAGCATGCTTTTGAGGAATTGAAGAAAAGGCTGACTACTGCCCCTATTCTGACCTTACCTTCTGGAACCGGAGGTTTCGCTATTTATAGTGATGCTTCCGGAAAAGGTCTAGGTTGTGTTTTGGAGCAGAACAAGAAAGTAATAGCATATGCCTCTAGACAGCTTCGATCTCATGAAAAGAACTATCCAACTCATGATTTAGAATTGGCAGCTGTCATTTTTGCTCTTAAACTATGGAAGCATTATCTTTATGGAGAAAAGGTAGAAATATTTACAGACCATAAAAGTTTAAAATATATCTTCACCCAGAAAGAGCTAAACATGAGGCAAAGAAGGTGGCTGGAACTAATGAAAGACTTTGATATCACCCTTCAATATCATCCTGGGAAGGCCAATGTAGTTGCTGATGCTCTAAGCAGGTATCCTATGGCGATGTACTTGACTATGGACAGACACTTGCTCGAGGACTTGGAAAGTTTAGGTATTGAGGTAATTATCCCAGAAAAAGAAGGCCAAATGATGAACTTGCAGATTCAGTCTACTTTAATAGACAAGGTCAAGGAGACTCAGTTTCAAGACGAAGGCCTGCGAAGCCTTCGAGGTCAAGTGCAAGCTGGATTAGTGGAAGAGTTCAGAATTCATGAAGATGGATCACTGAGGCATGGCGATAGATTATGTGTACCTCAAGGAGACATAAGGGAAGAAATTATGCAAGAGGCGCACAGATCGCAATACTCTATACATCCAGGAGCCAACAAGATGTACAAGGACCTGAGGACGCATGTTTGGTGGCATGGCATGAAAAGAGAAGTAGCCAGGTTCGTATCTCGTTGTTTAGTGTGCCAGCAAGTCAAGGCAGAAAGACAAAGACCTGGAGGATTGCTTCAACCACTACCCATTCCGGAGTGGAAGTGGGAACATATTACAATGGATTTTGTTTCCGGACTTCCAAGGACACCTAGTGGAAAGGATGCAATTTGGGTGATAGTAGATAGACTGACCAAGTCTGCACATTTTCTACCTTTCAAAGTAGGGCTATCTACAGAGAAGCTGGCAGATTTGCATATCAGACACATTGTTAGGTTGCATGGAGTTCCAGTAAGTATTGTCTCCGACCGAGATTCAAGATTCACCTCTCACTTATGGAAGAGTTTACAAGCCAGCTTGGGGACGCAACTCAAATTCAGCACAGCTTATCATCCCCAAACCGATGGACAATCGGAACGTACAATCCAGACACTTAAAGATATGCTCCGTACATGTGTTCTAAATTTTGGAGGATCCTGGGAAGACTACCTACATCTTGTGGAGTTCTCTTATAATAACAGTTACCAAGCAAGTATTGAGATGACTCCATTTGAAGCTCTGTATGGACGAAGATGTCGTACCCGCTATCATGGAACGACGTTGGAGAAAGAGCCCTGCTGGGACCAGAGATGGTGATCGATTCAACTGAGAAGGTAAAGCAAATAAGGGACAGACTTCGAGTGGCTCAAGACAGGCAACGACATTGGGCAAATAGCCACCGAAGGCCCTTGGAATTTGAGGTTGGAGAGCTGGTATTCTTAAAGATTTCCCCGACACGTGGCACCATTAGGTTCGGAAGGAGTGGAAAACTCAGCCCAAGATTTATTGGACCTTTTGGCATACAGGAGAAAATCAGAGAAGTGGCATACCGACTGGCATTGCCACCCTCTCTGGATGGAGTCCATAACGTCTTCCACGTGTCGCAGCTGAGAAAGTACGTGTCAGACCCCAGCCACATTTTGGATCACTCAGAGCTCGAAGTAGGCCCAAGTTTGACTTACCAAGAGCAACCCGTGGAGATACTGGATCGATCGGAGAAAGTTCTACGGAACCAGGTTATTTCCCTGGTTCGCGTAGCTTGGAAGCACCATTCTCCCGACGAATCCACCTGGGAGCGAGAAGACGAGATTAGAGAGCGATACCCCTACCTTTTTGAACCCTGAGGTGTATTTTATTTCTCGGCCTTTCCTTTCGTGCCATTGTTATTCTTAAATTTCGAGGACAAAATTTTTGTAAGTTGGGTAGGTTGTAAACCCCCTGAATTTTCAAAATTATTAAATCTTGGATTTTTCCAATTTTCTGGAATTTTCTGGAAATTTTCTGAATTTAAAATCAAGATTCTCAATTATTAAATGATTTTTAATTGTTAATAAATAATATTAAAATATCATGGAAATAATATTTTTGGGTGTAAAATGAAAAACTGGACTTAGGGTAATTTTTCTGGATTTTTCTGGACCTCAGACCTATTTTTAAATGCCTAAAAACTATTTTAATTAATTATTTTAATTAACTGTTTTTAAATAATTACTATTATTAATATTAATATTATTTTCTCTCCTTGGGCCGGCCCGGCCCAGTGGACCGGCCCAGCAGCCCAGCCCGCAAATTCCGGCCCAGACCCAAACCCCTACCGGGTCGGGTCGGGTCCACCCGAACCCGACCCGCACCCACCTGACCCGGTCTCCCCCAGCACCCCCCACGTCGCCCGACTCCACCGCCGCCCTCCACGCGCAGCGCCGCCCTCCGCGCGCTGCGCCGCCCACTCCGCGCCACGTCCCCGCCGTGCTCGGCCTCCCCCTAACCGCCTCCTCCCCTTTATAAACTCTCTCTCCCCCTCTTCTTCTTCCTCCTCCAGCCGAGCCCTAACCCTAACCCTAGCCGAGCTCCGCCCTCCTCGCCGCCGCCGTCCCTGTCCTCGCCGACCGCCTCGCCCAGCTCCGCCCTGCACCGCCAGCACCTCCTCCCCTCTCCTCCTCCTTCCTCCGGTCGACCGCAGCAGCTCAGCACCAGCAGCGGCAGCCTCGAGCAGCCCCTCTCCGGCGCGTCGCCGTCGCGCGCCGCCGACCACCGGCTCCGCCCTGCCCCGGCCAGCCGCTCCCCGCCCCAGCGCCACCTCAGCGCCGCCCCGTGTCCGCCGGAGTCGGCTGATTCCAGAAACCCTAGCCCTAATTCAGTTCCTGTGTCCGACACGAGTCGGACACGACTCGACCCTGATTTTCCGGTCCCCTTCAGGTGCGTGTAACTTTTTGTTCGTAGCTCCGTTTTCATTTCCGCAAATTGCGTTGTGAAGCCTGTATGACCCTCTCGGTGCCCGGATAAACCGTTCGGGGCATCGCGTCCTGTGGTGATCGCACACCGCGATCCAAAAACAGGAAAAACCAGACCCTATTTCACCCCGGAACTGAGTGCGCCCCGCCAAACGGGACGACTTGGTCGCGTGCGGTCTTCACAGATACGTGCGCGTCGTCGATACGGACGTGTGAGATTTCGTGGAAGCTGATTCGGGTGTGCGTGCACACCGGAATCAACGCGTATCCGCGGACATCGTCCCGTATCCGACTTTTCGGTATTTTGCCCTAACTTCTTGTACACTCGTCAGATCGAGACGAAACTTGCGCCATCGGACTCGTAGCGATACGCTGGTCCTGTGGGTCAAGTTTGGTTCGATTCTGAGAACGTTGACGAAATCGCGTGTTGTGGGCCCCACAGGCCCCGCTCGACGGGCGATTTTGTGTTCGGCTCATCGGAATCCAAATCTGGAAGTTCCGTTGGGTTCGTATCAGCGTTCCTGACCTGTTGACACTAAGTTTGGTGAATTTGGAAACCGTTGACCCGGACACGTTTTTCGGTGCAAAGCGGGCCCACCGGCGGACCCCGTTTTGACTGCCGTTTTTGTCCTTGTCTCCAAATTGGACCCAAGGACAGGCGTTTCTAGCTATTTGACATCTTTTGAGCATGATGGTAATGTCTATTTCAGCTTTTGGACTCATTTCGGGAAATTTCCCCAAGAACCAATTAATCAGATCCAAACAACAGGCAAGTACCTGCACTTCAAGTTAAATCTTTATATTGTGATAATTAATTCCCTGCTTTACTAGTACCCTTGATGATTACACCTAGTGTTAGGAATGCTGGATTTCATGTCTTGAATATTGGAGTTCATGTCTTATTTTTCATGTCGGGTGGGAGAATACTAGAAGGCATGTAGTTTACCCTTCCCCTTGTCATGTTTAATAGCTGTTGGTACACGACTGTACCTCAGTCGGATCTCGATTTCCCCTGTTTAATAGCCGTTTATGACGGCTGGATTAGCCTTATAAACCCCTACATGCCAACTATGTATTCTAAAAATAAACACAAGTTCACACAGATAGTTTCTGGTCATGCTATATTTCTTGCTGACTGTTGTAGTTTCATTTCCTGTTTCATTTATTTCTGTTTTCTCATATTCCTGTTTACAGCATTAACTCTGAGATATTGATATTCTTTTATGCAGTTTCTCACATGATATTCATTTTAATTGTCATAAATATTTAGTTTAATCTTGTTGTGCACTGTGTACTTTGCTCCTTTCCTGACTGGATCTGTTGATTTAGGCGATGATGAGGACCTTGCCCCTACTTATTATGGTCCCTATGAGGGTACAGATGATACTTATGAGGAGCCAGATCCCACCCAGGAGACCCCTGCTGCAGAGTAGCTAGCAGTAGCTATCTTTTATTTCTGTTTCTTATCTTAGTAATCGGGTTTGTCCCCGATTTCATTCTGATTCTGTACTAAACATTTGAATCTGTTGTCACATTTATTTCAATTGCAATCTTAAGTATCTGTTTTCCCATTATTATCTTGCCTATGTTATTGTGAATGAGCTAGTTTAGTAAATATGGATTTGACCTAGACAGCGTACTACCGCCGACTCTGCGGCGTAGGCTGGACGTACCCACGCACTCGTGCCCGAATTTCCGGGTGCGGGTCGTGACACTATTTTATAATAATATAAGAAAAAAATTTATTTTACGTTAATTTACTTAGTTGTATTTAATTATGGAAATTTATAAGGGCACTAAACATTTTACTCGGGGCTAATCCATTGAAAATTTACAAAAAATTACAAGTTTGCCATCATAAAAGTTATTTGGGACTAGCCCAAATTGTTATCATTGATAATTACAAGTTTGCCACTCCCAAACTCGGGACTGTTATAATCAGGACTGTCAAAATTTTGACAGTCCTACCACTTGGAAGGACTGTCAAAATTTTGACAGTCCTACAAATTGTTAGGACTGTCATAATTTTGACAGTCCCACAAGCTATGTGGACTGTCATAATTTTGACAGTCCTAATTTTAACCCACTGAAAATTTTATATAAAACTAGGACTGTCAGGATTTTGACAGTCCCACAAACAATGAGGATTGTAAAAATTTTGACAGTCCTCATTTTAATTGTCAGAAATTTTTTTTTAGTTTTTTTTCTATTTAGTTAGTTTTGTATTTTAATTTTTTTATTTAGTTTAACATCAAAAATAAAATATGTTATCATTGAAACAAAAAAAAAAATCTACCGTACGAATATTACGTCTGCCGTCGATCAGACTTCGAACGGCCATAACTATTTGTTTTCAAATCGTTTTTCGTCACACAATAGGTCGATTTGTATGTTTTCGACGAGAGTAACACAATTCGTATAGAGAGAATTTTCATTCGAAGTAAGACGTACATATTATAGGCAAAAATATAAAATATAAAACTTTAAAGTATCATAACTTTTGACTGGGAGATCGAAACAAGGTCCAGTTTGTGCCATTATGACCGTATGAAAAAGTATTTCGGGATAAACCGTTTCACCGTTTGACGGACTTCCCAAATTTTTAGAATCGCAAAAAAACGATGTTTCGACCTCCAAATTTTACTTTTTGGTAGTTTTTTTTCTTTTGTTTTACAAAATATTTAATGTACCAATAATAAATTTACTATTTTAAATAACAGTAAATTTGGAATTTTGATACATATCGACAACTGAGTTAATTTATTTTAATTCTTTTTAATTTTGAAATTTCGATAAAGTAAATTTACTGTTAATTTATTTTAATTTTATTTCGTTAAAATATATTTTCTTAAATAAAACATAAAATTAACAAAATAAATTGGCTCCCCCACCAATTAACAAAATAAATTAACAGAAAATAAATTTTAGGACGGTCAAAATTTTGACAGTCCTAACCATTGTAAGGACTGTCAAAATTTTGACAATCCTTCCAATTGGTAGGACCGTCAAAAGTTTGACAGTCCTAAAAATCAACATATATGTCAAATTTTGACAGTTCATATATTTTTTTCTTTTTCTTTTTTGGTTTCCTGTGTGCTGTTATTTTTCTTTGTCATTGTGTTATTATTCATGTCTTCCGGCGGCGGAGTGGAGGACCTGGTGGTAGCGACGGAGGAAGGAGGGGAGGGAGGAGTGGCGGACGGGTGCCGAGGTAGTTGAGCACCGAAAGGGGGTCACCGAAATGGGGTACGAGACGGAGGAACGGGAGAGGAAGGAGGGGAGGGAGGAGTGGCGGACGGGTGCCGAGGTAGTTGAGCACCGAAAGGGGGTCACCGAAATGGGGTACGAGACGGAGGAACGGGAGAGGAAGAGGCGGCGGGAGGCGGGGGAGAAGGCAGAGGCGGCGACGGCGACGGGAGGCGACGATGGAATGCGGCGGTGGAGGACGGGGGAGGAGGCGGAGGGCTCCGGCAAGAAAGGGAGGAGGGAGGAGAACTCCGGTGGAGATTGGGGGGTTTGGGATAGTTTGAGTAAACAATGGGCTAGTGTGAGTAAACTTTGTTCATTAATGGGCTAGTTCCAATCCTGGGCTAACCCTGAGTATAATTTGTAGTGCCCTTATAATTAGCCTTAATTATTTACCAGCAAAGAGTTTTCGCAGAAAGAAAAGAGAGGAAAAGAAAGAAACAAGAGAGGAGATGGAAGAAGTGGAGTTCAAGCGACTTCTTGCACTGTTTCCCGTAGTCCGATCCAGAAATTACAACGTCCGTACAATCCCTAACCTCCTCCTCCCCTTCTCTTCCAATAACTTAGTTGTTCCTTGTGATTTTAGTTTAGATACTTACTTCTCAATTGGTTGATTTTAGTTCATATTATTCGCACCTTTATTTTATATTTTTTTATGTGAATTCAATCAAAGTCGTAGTAGTAGAAGAAGAAGAAACAAAACAAGTGTTGGCCCTATATTTCCCTTGAATGGAATTTGGGGCACTGGGTGGGTGCGATTTATAGTGATTTAGTTAGGTTTATTTAGGGTTTTTATTATCACTTTCAGCATTTCTTGATTGCAAGTAAGGCTTGCTCTCTTTGTCGGTACGGACACCGGAGCTGCCCAGGGCCGGCCCGGGGGGGTTGGGTTGTCCGAGCCGGAAATTATTTTGGTTGCCCCATGATTCTTGTTGTGGGCTGGTCCTAATGGGTCACTTGTGACTCCGACCAGGTCACGTTGGAACCAGGGGGTGGGGGTGGGGGTGGGGGGGGGGGGGGGTGTTGCCCTAAGCAAAAGGGGATTGCCCAAACCCGAAGTCTTGTCGGACTTACCCCTGGGACGACCCTGTATGCTCCCATGAAAGGGGTCTGTTTACTTCTCCCTGGTCATGCAATATAATTTTGAGTCAGAGGAATTCACAAATCATAAGCGCCACAGCTTTATATTCTACGGTCCTAATCTACCTTGCAGCTGTTGTTGGCTTCTCCCCATTCCGTGTGGCTGAATAGTGAGTACCCACAAATAGATGTAACCAATCTTCGATAGAGATCAGTAAAATTCTCTCTCTGGGAGGACATGGTTTGGAAGTAGAAACTGTTTTCCTAGTGCAGATTTTAGATGGCCTACGGTACCGGTCCGTAGAGATGGTCTTCTACCCGTCCGTGATCTCTCTCTTTGTCCAGTAGCTATATTGAGCTGGTTCTAAAAGGATTATTTGCCTGTATAAGAGGATTTGCAGGTCCGCGTCACAGAATACCGGTCTCCTTAAGAAGGTCAAGACATATTGTTTCAGTGATTAAATGTCGTACCTGATAAAGTTGAGAAGGATAGACAGCCTTACCGAGTCCCTGATATCAAATCTACCGGGTAGGCAATTTACTTTTCAAGAATCCTTTCATGTCACCACCATATCATCCACATATGCAATAAGAATTGTCATTTTCTTTTGCATATTTTGTTGAGCATAGCATGCTCCACTTTAATTTATCGGTACCAAAATTTCGGTGATTTTATCCTTAGTTATCTATCATACTATGCTTTAGACCATGTAACTTTTTCTCCAGTCTCTCTCTCTCTCTCTCTCTCTCTCTCTATATATATATATATATATATATATATATATATATAAAACCGAACTTGGCAAGGGACACACGGAGGAAGCTCTCTAGATAAATTCTTCCTAACCCTTTGGAGGATATAAGCCTTTTACTTCTAGCTGGTTCAGAGTCCAACCTTTAACTGCAAAATAGGAAATCTGACCACATGAGTGCATCTACCGATAAATTTCTTTATACATTTGGGTGAAGCCCTTTTTCTTGAATCTCACAAGTGTTGTTCAGCCCTGTTTGATGAAGAAAATCACCTATTGACTAATCTCTTTTCCAGTAAGAAGAGTAGCAATCTCACAAACTTTTATCATCTCTACCATGACTACCTTCCCCTTTAAATTTGCAAGTGCCTTTAGGAGCAGACCTGAATCTTTTGGGATGGTATATAGGTTCAACAACAGTCTTCTGAGTTGGTGTAGGTTACTAGCGAAGGAAACTATGGGGCATAGGGACTGGCATAAAACTTCAAAGGCCAATTGGCAAGTAAAAAAACATAGTTTTAAGTATGCACTGAAACAGATATAGAAACTATTGAAACCTACGGAATCAAAGCACCGAAACCCACAGAACTGCCAAAACGGATACTCACAGGAAGGGTCCAAAACCGATACTGAGATCCCAAATTTTGAACCTTAGTAAAAAGTAGACCCTTCTGTGCAATACAGTTTAGCCCATGACTAGGACAGTGGTCATTTGTAGTATTGCTCTGCTAAGAAGGTTCCATAGAAACTTTCTCCAGATATTGGTCATCAAATTGATATCAAGACTTTGAGTTGCTATTAGATTACTAGCCAAAGTAATTATGAGGAATAGGGGCTTCCATAAAACCTCAAAAGTCCAGTTGCCAATTAGAAGTAAACCCTTTGGTTCAGCCGTTTAGGAAGTTTAAGCTCATATGTTGATTTGAAATTCACATAGGTTAAATAAGAATATTGGTGAAGAGGAGGATGATAAGTATGTTTTACTGTAGAGAACTGTATTCACCTTTAATTCAAAAGCTAAATAGAAACATGCGTGCCTCAACTTCCTGTAATGTTTTACAAACATTCATTGGAGACATTATCCAATAATGAAAAGTCAGAGGTAACATACATTGAAACCTAGGCGACTCAAAGACACCAATTATGGCTTTTGTGAAAGCCAAAGGAATTTTAATGAGGGAGATGGCACAACATAATTGTTTACTCTAAGAGAGATGGTCAATCTCTGATCATTTGGACAATTTATAGAGAAGAAATAATTGGAGGCGACCGCACCAGACAAGGATCATAAAGATGTGAGATTATAGCCTTTTCGAAGATTTTGTGATATGATAAAGCTAATAGATCGATTTGGTGAGGAGGGATTCCCATGTTGGGCTATATGTTTGAGGAATTAACCACACACTTCTGTACTTGCGGGGATCACAGATTCACAATCCGGAGTTCTACACCTGTGTGTTTCTTTGCAGTGCAGTTGGTAATATGCCTATGCTGTTATTCATAAAATTTGGAAAGAATTCCTGCTCACACCAAATCTGCCAATAACGTGGAGATGACACTTAGTCAGATTCGTGGTATCTTATAAATTCTACTTGAACGTTCATTTAAATTCGTAGGATATATACACAGACCCAAACCCACTATAAAATTCAAAATCCATGTGGAATCCAAATATTTGTACACTTTTACATAAATTATTGGGATCCTGGTTTCATGGTGATGAGAAGGCTTGAGATAAGGTATACAAGTTATTTAGCTTTTGACTTTGGCCTTATATTGTATGACTATAGATTCCCTCTATTAATAGTAGGGTGCAAATATAGGGAAAAAGATGGTACCAGCTGAGGACAATAAAACAACTTCAACAATTTAATTAGATGAGAAAGTGACAGATATTGTTGATACATGATTTTATAATTTTAATATTTTTTATACTGCCTGCAGTTTAGTAGTTATCTTTTAGTTTTCAAAAGTATTCTTATGAAGCTATTCTAGTAGCAGTGATGAGTGACTATCTCCCATCATTTGTCTACATATATAGTTTGCCTGGTTTATATCTGCAGAAACTCCTTTTGCCACCAATTATGTACGTGTTACTTGATTATACATTTTAAATGTTTTGTGCATGGGTCACTGTATCATCAAGATCTAGCTTCCCCTGCCTATTCTGTGTATTTCCACTTTAACACTGAGAACTGAGTTGTGGCACAAATTTTTTTTAAGAATGATTTACCAGTTCCATGCTTCTTGTTGGGGATATCAGTATATTTATGCCCGATATTATGGTGATCAGGTGGTGGGTGGACTTGCTAACTGCCATTGACCTTGAAGCTTACTTAGTTTAGCCTTCATTTGGATTAGGCTAGCTAATCACTTGCTAAATATATTTATTTCTGATAGAACCTTCTACCATATTAGGTCATATAAACTTTGTCAAATATTTTATGGAGTTTTTTTAATGCTCCATTCCCACACCATTCTGATGGGATAAGGATTGGTAGAATTAGAATATTCTACCAGGAGATGTGACGACTGTCCCAAGTAACTTTGTACATTAAAATGGTATTAGAACTAATGTGTATATGATGTGATGTAGGAAAAGGAAGCAATGCAAGTATTATTTCTGTTGATTATAATCGCTGAACATTTTTTTCCAGAGAGATTTGCTTCCGCTTTAGAGCCATAATTTTATTGCAATAGAAAGATGTTATTCACTAGTTTTAAGAACTGTGCTAGAAAAGTATAGGACTCCATATTTCTAATTAACCACCCTTGTTATTTCAGATTTTCCATGATTTACTGGTTTCATGTTTTTCTTATCACATTGGTTGTGACATACCCTACTTTGTCATACATCAGGGGGAGCCGGAACCTTTAAATGAACTGGCTTCGCTTGCAGCACATGATGAGGTGCATTGATGATTCCTTGTTACTTTGTATTGAATTTATTTGTCTCTTTTTTTTTTACTTTATTCGTTTCCCCTTTTTCTTAACTTTTACTGTTCGAGAGAAAGTCTTCTGCTATAACGGCATCGAAAAGCGAAGCGAGCCGTGCTAGCGCACTACTCTTCCTTTATGAGTGAGCCATGAGCCGCCGTGCTCCTGGTGTTCGAACCAGTCATTAATGGTCGACAACATGGGATTCCACACCCATCTATAAGCGGTTCTAAGCAGAATGAAAACCGCTTCGGGCTAGTCAAAGTCATCCTTTAAACCCTATGAAGCTAGCTGTCAAGTGAAAGCAAGAAAAAAGAAAGAAAGCAGCAACGTAGCTAGGTGAAAGGTCATGTACAACGAGGTTTGCATATTACCAACAGTACTCTCACGATCGACTGACAAGAACAGATGCATCGGGATTTGATTTCAAGCCATTATCTTCTAGCATAGCGAGTACATCTCGTCTGTAATATAATATGAACCCCTGCCCTGCCTTTGATGCCTGCCCTGCCTTTGATGCCTGCCCTGCCTCTCTTCTTTCCCTTTGTTGTCAATCGGGAAATCAATCAAGACAAAGAATGCGAGCAAAGCCTTCCATCACCCTACAATTTCATTCCTGCTCGCCTTTCGTTCGCCCTCTGGGCTCAACTTGCCACCTTATCTACCCGTAACATGCTTCCAGGTGAAGAAGTAATTGTTGGATTAAATGTGCTGAACATTCTCTTGTTGCTTATAGGTAACAGAATGGAAAGATGCCTGGAATGAGATGGATAAGAAAGATGATGTACAAGATGCTGAAAATGAAGGTATGTGATATGTACAATAAGCAGTTGAAGAATAGCTACATAGAATACATTACTGATGTAACATTATTTTACTTGTGGCATTAACATAGTGGTACAATCAACAGCACATAATCATAATGTGTAATTTAATTTTTATTTATATTACATTTGAAAGATTGTTTGCTGATAATTTTTGTATACCTATGAAGTTAAGATACATAACAACTGATGTGATGGTTCCAAACAGAGATTCTATTATAGTTATCATGAAAATATGATTGAGCTTTAGTATCCTTGTGCATTAATCAGTCATCTACTTCTCGTAATTCTTTCCTTCAGATTGCTCTCCTATTCTTGATGCTACCACTGATGGCTTGTATATTGCAATGATCTTATATTTTAGGTTTTCACTTTCATAACAATAGTCAATGGAGATATTTAACTAATATGCATTCTCTTAAATTTGTTTACTATATGTTATATATAGTAGAAACTTTGCGATTTATATTTTAAAACAAAAGAAAAAATATGATAGTCCACGTAATGTTTTTTTTACTGATCACGGTAATCACCATGTACAAGCAATAAATAAATTCAGATGAACTACCTGTAGATCATAAGAGTATTAATGGAAATAAATATATAACAGGTGAATCCTAATCGTGTAAATTGTGTGACTTCAATAATTTTCGCCGGGTTTCGTTACCTATCCTGGTTGCATTTCCTTCCATCCTTGTGATGCTTGCAAAATATGTTCTTCTTTTTTCTACTACTTTATGCCTTTTTCGGCACCCCACCAATTGTCTGTTATTTATCCATGCACTCCATTATCTCCTCTGTCTCTTTGTCTGCGAAACAACTGGAAAGAGAATATAAATAGGACTAGTTCTTTTCTGGTTCAGATCTGGTTCTAATTCTCTGTTCTCACAGTTAGGAGGATACAATTATATTACGTACAATCATAGAAATTCATAGAAATTTTGCTTGTCTACTAAGTAATGGTGTTGGTATTGTTAGTAATGAATCCATAAGCGAAGTATAATGATAAGGAAATATCGAACTTAAAAAGATGATGGCCAAAACTATGAGTGTGCTCATACAGATTTTGCCTTTACCTGGAAGTAGTGTCCATCTTTTAAATTTGTCCTGAGCCTGAGGTTTTCTTCGTTATCTTCATTATGCTTATCTAGGATGAATTTGGCCATATGAGACTTCTCATGAACCTTGAAACTGCCAATCTGGTTTGATGCAGTCTCAGTTATTTGACAACTTGAGTTGAAACCTTAAGGAACTTGGTTTCATGAGATCGTAAAAGCTACTGGCTTCTCCCTTGATACTTATGATTCTTGCAACATCTGTGACGAGTTTCACACTTTATGCAGCGAAAACCAATCATACCTCATGTAACATATATATTTTAAATTTATTGTTCTATTAAGGGATGCTAGAGAAAACCAATGAGGAAATCATAGATCTGATTTGATTAGAGAAGATCAAGGGAAAATCCCTTAATTTGAATTTCGCCCTTGATCTTATGATTCTTGCAACATCAGTGACGAGTTTCACACTTTATGAAGCGAAAACCAATCATACCTCATGAAACATATATATTTTAAATTTATTGTTCTATTAAGGGATGCTAGAGAAAACCAATGAGGAAATCATAGATCTGATTTGATTAGAGAAGATCAAGGGAAAATCCCTTAATTTGAATTTTTGACTTTCAATACTTTCCGAATTTGGCTAGAAAGCATACAAGTGAAGATCAAGGGCAACCCCTTCATATTGGTATTCTTCAAATTTGAATACTTTCCTTATAGACGAATGTAAAGTTATATACTATAAATGTGACAAATACAAGGTGTGCTCTTTCAACAGTTCTTTCAGTTTTACTTTTGTTTGAGAGCAAAGTATTCAAATTTGAATTACATAGACATTAAAGGATTGTCCATTAACCGTCTCCTCGTTCTCTAACCGAAAAACATGAAAGCATTCAAATGAAGGATTGCCAAACACATCCTTAAACCAACTTTACTTGTGTTAAGCAGTCCAAATTATCTGTAGTTCATAAAGTCATTCTTAAGTTTTTATTTGACAGATCCGTTCTGGCAGAAACTGAGGCTGGCAGCTGAAAGAAAGGTATGCAACTTTTGTGTCTTTTAGAATTGATGTTGTTTTCAAGGTTCTAGTGTGCTTCAGTCATAATGTAGTTTTGATATATTGATAAAGCTTAGTTGCAGAATAGCTTTAAATTTAACCAATATTAAATATAACTAACTCTCCACACCCCCACACCCCCACACCCATACACTACTCCCATTCTTTTTTCTTAGACAAATTGATATGCGTCGATCTGAATGTGTCATATTGTGATCTGGCCTGTGGGTAATGTAGTTGCACATGAGGATAATAAATGTCCACCAGGTTCATGTTACAATCACTTTGATCTTGTTAAGTATGAAATATTAGTAATGGACTTTAGTCCCACATCGGGTAGAATGGTAGAGAGATGGGTTAGCCTCTCCTATATATATGTAGTCTCCTGATCAATAAAGTTAATCCCATTATTCTAATTCTACATGGTGGTATCATAGCCATAACCCATCCATTTCTCTTTCAAAAAAAAAAAAAAACTAACCCTAGATTCCCCCCTCTCCGCTGCCGCCCCCCTCCCCCCCCCCCTCCTTGCCCCCTTCTACAGCCGGCCCCCCTACTCCCCCACTCTGCAGTCGATTGCTGCCCCCACCCACCCCCTTGCGGCTGCCTGCCTCCCCCTCGACCTGCAGTCCCCCTCTCCGGCCTGCAGTCCCCCCCTGCCCCGCCTGCAGCCCCCCTGTAGGCCGCCTTACCCCCAACCTCCCTCGGCCCCGCCTGAGTCCAGCTCCCCCCCCTCCCCACTCGCGTCCAGCAGCCATCCCTGCCCCCTTTTCCTCCAAACCCTAACCCTAGCCGCCAACATGTTCATAAACCCAAACCCTAACCCTAAACCAGCCGCCTACCCCAAACCCTATCCGCCTTCTCTTAAAAAAATCATGTTGGGATCCTCAGAGAGCAAACATTGGTTTGTTTGCTAGAATCTTTAGTCTTCCAACATCGGTTTCAGGAATCTAACAAAGAGCAGACAAGTGACTTGTTTTGCTTGATCTTTGTTTCTTTCTTTACTTGATTTTCACATCGGGATCTAACATGGAGTAACTTGGGTTGCCTCTCTGTCCTGACGTGTGTGATCCACATTCAAATCTTTACTTTCTATGCGCATGCCGATGCTGGCCACGTTTCTAGCGCATTGACATAGTTGATGTGGTTAGCAAGTTGGAAAGATTAAACCGACAGTCGAATCCGAAATATTGAAGGATGAGAGGCACCGAGACAAATAACAGTGCTACAGACACTAGTGTCGGAAACACAATGGCGGGACCAACGGGCACTGGCATGCCGATCTCCTCGATTCGACTTGTCGACCGACGGTTGGACGGACCAGAGGGCTGCTCGACATGGCGAAAGAAGGTCGAGAAGAAGCTTTGGGGAATGCGGTTGTCCAAACATCTGACTGGCAACCCTCCAGCAGAGACTGATCCCATATTTGAGCAATGTGAGAGTCTGAGACAGATGATAGTCGACTGTTTACACAGTTGATGAATTCAATGGAACAATTGGTGGAAGACATGGTTCAGAATACAGACTCCTTGAAGGAATTATAGGAGGTCCTGGTGGCGACGTTTGATGGAAAACGCGATTTGTCTTGTATCTACGACTCGATCGTTGGCGTATACCGAGCGAATCAGGGAGACAAATCTCATAAGTACCATTATCGGGCCTTTAAGGCTATGACTGATGAGATCGACCGTGTTTTACCCCTCACAACGGATATCAATGAAGTAAGGGCTCAACGTGAGCAGCTTCATGTCATGGCATATCTTGCATCTCTCCGTTATGATGCGGACTCTGTTCGCTCTCAGATCATTGCTGGATCTGATGTTTCGTCTCTGATGGAGGCTCGCTATCGTGTTCTTCGGGCAGCGAAAGTCGTTGAAACCACTCCGGGTGATACTCCTGCTGATCGATCTGCACTTGGTGCTGCTCGTGCTTGATTTCGTGGTGGTCGAGGTGGACGAAATGCTGGTCGTGATGGAGACGAGGCAATGACAGTCGTGATGGAGGAAAACTGTGCACATGCTTCCACTGAGGTCAGCAAGGCCATTTTCAGTGGCAGTGTCCTAAAGCTCCTGTCGCCAATATTACTTCAGACGCTCCTGATGATGGCGTTCGATCTGTCCAGATGACTGCATAGTCATATACAGATTTTTTTTTTAGTTCCAAGCTCAACGTCGTGGTGAGGCATCCACTTCTGGATCCACAGCCGGGTACTCCGCGGCATGTGTGGTGAGGTCCAAGCAGTGGGTGATTGACTCTGGTGCGTCAGCTCACATGACTGGCGACGCAGGTATGATACGCAATTATATATCGGTTGGATGTGTTTTCGATATTACCGTTGCCAATGGTGGTTCACTAACAGTCCGTGGACGTGAAAGTGCCCGTCTTTCAACCGGACTGTCACTTAATTCCGTATTTCATACACATGGCAACCCGTTCAGTTTACTTTCCATTAATCAGATTACTCGCGACATGCATTGCTCAGTAACATTTTTTCCTGATGGCTGTGTTTTTCAGGACCTCAAGACTGGAAAGACTATCGGTAGGGGACATGTGGCTGGAGGCTTGTACCTGTTTGACGCACCTTCCCCTGTTGCTTGTGTCGGAGTGAATCTCGATCCTTTCGAGCTACATTGTCCGTTGGGTCATCCATCTATTCAAGCTCTCCAGAATTTGTACCCATCTTTTGATATTCCTTTTTTTTCATTGTAAGTCGTGTAGTTTGGCTAAACATCATCGGGTTTCCTATCCGGTGAGTCAAAATAAATTTGCATCTGCTCCTTTCGAGTTGATATATGAGGGCCATGTCCGGTTGACTCGATGATGGGTTTCAAGTACTTCATTACATTTGTTGATGATTACTCACGTGTTACTTTTGTCTATTCGATGAAAAATTGCTCCGAACTATTTAAAATTTGGTATAATTTTTATGCGAAAATCAAAACGCAATTTGGTGTTTTGATTAAATGCATTCGCAGTGACAATGGTCGTATGTCTCGTGAGTTCAATTCACATCTGTCTCGACATGACATCATCTACCAAACTTCATGTCATTATACACCACAATAGAATGGTGCGGCCGAAATCGCATGCCATCGTCGGTTTTCAATGGTGCTATTCCCTTTTCTCGGCTATATCCCGAACAAGACCCGTTTCCTTTACCTCTCAAAATCTTTGGTTGTTTATGTTATGTTCGGGATATCCGACCAACCCATTCTAATTTAGAGGATTTAATTTAGAAATGGGATACTAAAGTTTCATCACGTGAGTACCGGTGATCAGATAGAAGATATCCGACCAACCCTTTCTAATTGAAATTGACATCTATTTTGTCCGTGATGAGTCTCAAAAGGGGATACTAAAGTTTCATCACGTTAGTACCGGTGATCAGATAGCTGATATTTTCACGAAGTCTCTTTTGGGTCATCGGGTTCAATTTCTGTGTAACAAGCTGAACATGATTGACATATATGCTCCAGCTTGAGAGAGGGTGTTAAGTATGAAATATTAGTAATGGACTTTAGTCCCACATCGGGTAGAATGGTAGAGAGAGGGGTTAGCCTCTCCTTTATATATATGTAGTCTCCTGATCAATAAAGTTAATCCCATTATTCCAATTCTACAGATCTATTGGATGCTATATAAGTAAATGCGAACTGAAATTGGTGGATGTGATGGACGAATAAACCTTGTTCACGTGCATTTTGTTTAAAGTTGTCTGGTAAATGCCTTCTGTGCTACATAAGTATGTCATGAATTGTTTATGCATATATAAACATTTTATATGCACTATATTAGGCATATCTATTCATACTTCACAGCTCTGATGTTATTGTATTGAAAATGGATTTTAATTCAACGCCTATGTATGAAATGGGGTTGCACATGGACCTAGACTATTTTGTGTATGGAATGGGCCATATCTTGATGCTAATCTGAAACTCAATCTGCAAGAACAATACACCCCATAGATAAGATGTACACCACAATAATAAGGTTCAGAGTATTTGTACTTCAAATATAAAGAGATCAAAGCTAGATTGGTCAACAAATGAAATCTAGGTTTGTTGGACGGAATCCTAGTTGGTGGATGTGATGAATATATGTATAGATCTTATGCTTACTTTCTTGAAACCCAAATAAACGTATAATGATACCCTAGGATTTATAAAATGTTTCTTGGGATGAGAAAAGTTTGTTAAATGGATGAATATGGAGACGTAGAGTTAATAATAGGAATTGAAATACAACAGATTAAAATGGTCTGGATAAACTAATGGAAAACCCCTCAACGTTGCTGACCTTTGTAACAACAATGCTCACGAGTCTAAATTAGATATAGAACTTTCTTTTTTGACATAAATAGGGTCTTTAAGGTCCACTTTCTTCGTTTGGGTATATTCTGATAACCCTCTTATGTTTGCCAAAATGAAAGGAAACCACCTTGTTGCTTTGTTGAAACGAGATCCATTTCGTCACTACACTCCAATCCTTTAATGAGGTACTCATCTGTTCCTTACATGGGGGATAAAAGACCAACGTGTCCATTAACAAGATAGTAGGAAGCTCTTAACTATAGTACACAACTAGTACTTGAAGTTTCGGAAAATTAGATAACTAAAAATCAGTGTTCTAAAAGGCGGCTGCCTAGGTGAACCCCCCCCCCCCCCCCAATGTACGACTATGCATGTTTTTGGGTTTTAGGAGATTTTTTTTTCCTTGCAATTTTCGGTAGGTTTTTTGGATTTTATTTTTATTTTTTTGAACCGCCTAAATCTAGAAGACCGTCTTGGCGGACTAGGCTCTAGTCGGCGGGTGTCCACCCGACTAGCGCTTTTCACAACGTTGCTAGAAATAATTGCAAATAGGTTATCTTCTTCCTCCTCTCCTCTTCGGCTGCACCACCGTCACCACCAGGCACTCTTGCTGCTACCGTGCCAGCTGTACTGTGGTTACTGTTATTATAACCCTCTTCTTTGCCGATCTCCTGCAACACAATTTGAAGTCTAAGCAGCACTTGGTGAGAGATACAACATCAATGAGGTCTATCAACATACCCGTAGCAGCTTTGCTGCTGGTTTTTGGACATGCTTGGAATTAGGAGAAAAGAGGCGAAGTAGGAGAGAAAAGGATAAAGTTAGGGTTCTTGGATGGTGACAGTGGGAACATGGTTTGTGCTTGGCAGGAGCAGATGTAGGCTTTTTTTTGTGAGGCCAAACACAAATTATTGTACAAAAGTATGTATGATTTAGATTTGTAAAATATACACATTGTCAAGAATATCATCGTAACAAAATGTGGAACGCATATGTACCCATAACTCAATATCTCATTGGAATTCGCAGTTAAATAACTTTGAAATAGAAACTTTTGTTGAAAAGTTAAAATTAAAGGTTTAGGTTTCTAGAACAAATGCCAATAAGAAATTATCTTGAAATTAATATTCCAAGTAACTCTAGAAATGATTAAATTAGAAGCTACTTGAAATATAAAAGATATTAACCCATTTCTTAATAATATGAGATTTGAGATTTCTCTTCGTTTAATTTTAGATTTATGTTTCTCTATTACAAGATTAAAAACAAAAGATTGGATATAGTAAATAATTCTATCAGTTGAAATAAAATAAAATAATACAACGAAGAACACATATTTAGTAGTGTTCTGGAAACTGCATCTTTCCAGCCGGTCGGACCCCCCCCCCCCCCCCCCCACCCACACCCCACCCCACCCCACCCACCCCCAAAAAAAAAAGAAAAAGAAAAAAAAAGAAAAGAAATAAAACCGGTTGGAAGTCCGTTTCACTTCATACACAACTTGTTTTACAGTGCAAATAAACCATTGAACCCTTCAAAGCACATTGAATTGGCTGAGCCGAACGATTTGAATTGTTCAAAAGTTTTGCTGGATGAGTCCTAACAAACTCCCGATGTCCTAAATTTTCTCTTTCCTCCTCCTCCTCTTCCTCTTCTGTGTGTGTGTGCGTGATTCCTTTCTCCTTTGTCTCCTTCATTTTTTATTGTTGGACCGCAAATAAACCGGTGAACCCTTCGAATCGTTCGAATTGGCTGAACCAAATGATTTGAACGAGTCAAAATTTTTGCGATGTCCTAAATTTCCTCTCTCATCCTTTATGCACCTCTCTCTCTCTCTAATGCAAGAAGTCAATTTCGACAAATCTTCTTCAAGGACAAAATTCCTCTCTCCAACTATGATCACCTTCTCCATTGCTACACATGGCTTAGTGTTGGGTTTTCTTCTCTCCCCCCTCCTTCATTTCCCCTATAGATTGATGTATGATGATGCCCATTATGTCAAATAAATAAGTGTATTATTATTTACTACTTTGTTTTTATGCTAGTTTTCTTCACAATTGTTAGAAAGAAACTTGAGTTTGATTTCTTCCCATGACTAAGCGAATTTCTTGTTTTGCTCCTTAATTTCTTCAAAAGAGTGTTTTTTGACGATACCCATATGGTCAGAAAGGTAGAAATGTTGCATCTCTTACCATCGTCTCTTCCTTGCTGCTCAATAGTAACTTAGTAAGCAGAGCAGAGGTGACCTTACTAATGTAATGTTGATTGCAATTCTGTTTATTGTAATGGATATCGACTGTTAAGGATATTTGAAATGACATTTTTTTAACAATACTAGAACTTTTGGTATAAACAGGTTTATAATACTAGAAATTTTCATATAAACAGGGAAACTTTATTCGTGTTAAGATATATTAAGTGTTGCGGAATTGTTTGTGAAATCTGTAACATTACTTATATATTTTGAATCCTGGTTCGACTACCGGTTTGACCACCGTCGAACCTCTGAACCTTGAACTATCGCCTTCTCCAGTTTGGTCCTTAGAACATTGATATTTAGACTAGATAGTCTCTAACCCCAAGAACTTCATCTGCCCTTCCCTTCCGATTTTAGTTATGTTTCTCTTTTCTTTTTGTCTTAATTCCTAGGTTTATTTTTAATTTCCTTCTGTTCCATGTTACAGAAGGTAAAAGAGTTCATGGTCACTGATGTAACCACTTTATAGTATATTTTGTGATGGGGTACCAAATCTAGGTTAAATTTTATTTGTTTTTATCATGATATATTTCAGATTTTGTAATAAGCAATTAGAATAGAGCTTTACCTATTACAATTTGAATAGGATTATGAGTCTATCTTATCTTTTGTAAAGCCTTGTATAAAGTGCCCATACCTCTTTATTCAATATTGATGAATAATAGTAAAGTTTGAGAAATTATTCTCCATGATATGATGTCCTCCTTGGTGTAATTCTAACAAGGAGGCAGTGTGAGATTTACCTTTCTATCAAGGGGCTCGTATGACCTCCTTTTCTTTTTTCTTTACTTTAAAACTTATACATAATAGTCTCTCCTCCTTTTCTTCTTTCTTTACCTTAAAAAATTGTACATAATAGTTATTTTACACATTGAAAATGTGATCCTGTTTTTGTTGTTTCAGCAATAGAAGAGACCCTTGAGCCTTTTAAAATCACCTTCTAAATTACTCCAAAACAAAACCCTAAATCTTGCCTACCTTAAGTGCTATAAATTTCAACCATAAACCTTACCTTTCCCAGAAGTTGCTTCATTTTAGGCCAAAAAAAATCCAATCATATAGTTATCTATAGCAAGTCTTTTCTGTTTTTACTTTAAAAAAAACACTAAAACAGACCCTTAAATCAATCTCTCAATTTGTGCTAAGTTTTAACCCTAGTAGCGACAATACTCATCTGAGTCATCTCTGATTTTGATAACCTCGTACCTTTTGTTCCAAAATTAGACCCAGTTCAGTTGCTTAGGTAATCTTCATATTATTTAGGTATGGTTATAGGCAGTAATGGCGTTCCGTAATGGCACTAAGGGTCTTCTAGTAGGTATAGACATCACAGGCAATACAGTATTGTTGGAATGGGCATTAGAGTAGGGATAGGCAATAAAGGTAGCATTCTGTGAAGATTTTGTGTAGCTATTCATATTCTTTATCCATTGCCACCACCAACAATTCGTAACACATGTTTTTTTTATATTTTGTGCTATTATTTTTTAAATTTAGTTTTGAAATTGTAAGTCTACGCTACTGTCCGACTTAATCTCGGGTCAACTTACATTAATCTCTCCAGACTGTGTCCGGGTCTACTTCTCTGCATGTCGATTCTTGATTTTTGCGATGTTGCATCATCTTCTCAATATACTGCTTGGGATGATCTCCTTCGCACGCTCCACTCCGACTGACCATAAGCATCACCATCTTCGTGTTGGATAGACCGCTCCTCCAAATCCAACTCTCAATCAACCGGTACCTGAATAACTCAGTTCCTCTCCCTTTTGAATTAAGCGCATAGCACACCAAGCGGGATTGAACCTCCAACCAGGTTTCCTGGATTCTTATGTCTCCAAGACTTTACCACTTTGTGGTGACGATTATCTTCATTGAGGAACAATATAACATTATTTTTTCTCATCATGATCTTTTTGAGAACCAAAAGTTGGAGATACTCAAGTCGGATTAGGAAGAGATCAATCTTTGAAGAAGAAAATATTCCTAGGGCATGGAGCCACATGAAGGTATATACACGCTTGCCAGTATCTTTATCCAAATATCCCACAAGAGCTTGAAGAACTGCCATCTCCACCATAGCCACTTTCTCATGTAGCATCTTGAGTTGGTGCTCAACAATAGGGGACATGTGGCAAAAAGTAAGTAGGGAAGGGTGAGGTAGTGGGGGCAAATTTTTGGGTACCATATATATGTACATAAAGAACATTTCAAAGTTTTAGGTGGGGCAAATTCTGGCACTTGTCTGCATTTGGTTCCACCTATGGCTGATGAGTTTTGTTACGTTGGTGTGGTATGATGTTAGGGATATGCTTTACAGGTTTATAATAGAGCATTTTTACCTTTTGCCAATCAGGTGAAGGGTATGTAAGCGGCAAGTCCTCCCTTAACTGATTTAATGGGAAGGTGGTTCTCTGCATCATCTTTTCTAAAAAAAACTAACATAAGCTGTTTTTTGCAACTTTTAGGTTGTGTTTGGTTTGAGAGAAAATAGAGGAAAGGAAAATAAATGGAAAAGGAAAAGGAAAGAGAAGAAAGGAAAAGAAAATTGTTTCTTTTATTGTTTGGTTCATAAAGAGAAGAAAATCTCAATAACGAAAATTTAAATTAAAAAAAGAGAAAAGAGAGAGAGAGAGAGAGAGAGAGGGAGGGGATCCGGTAGGGAGACATAAAATATGTATCTCACCTATTTGGAGAGAAAATCAAGGGGAAATATATAGTGGTTAAGATTCTCGCACTTTCATTCATTTTCTCTTTCTTTTTTCTTTTCCTTACTAACCTAGCATGCTAAACCCATTTTCTCTTTGATTTTCTTTTCCTTTTCCTCACTTTCCCTCAAACCAAACACAGCTTTAATGCACCCAAAAATGTGGACAATAGGAGGTTACCACCCAGTCTCTATATGGTTTTCTTAAGAACCAACTCATTCATCTCCACAATCCCCACATCATTTTCATTTTTGCCGCCTCCACAGTTTCCTTTCATTCCAAGAGAAACCAAGATCTGTGGTAACAGCTGCTTCTGCTTTTTTATAAGTGAGTTCATTTCTAGGCAGCTTTCGAAAGCAACTTCTTCTTCTGATTTATGAAAAGCAGCAGCAATGACGAACCAGGCCTTAGGAGATGGTAGCTTATTTGGGCTGCTTTTGCTTATTTCGTTTAGAAAAGCATCAATAAAAGCTGTTTGATAACAAGTTCTAGTTTTCTGATAAGCTAGTTCTTTTGGCAGCTTTTGAAAGCAGGAGGCTACTTTCGAAAGCTGCTCCTGCTTTTTGAAAAGAAATAAGCTTCAAGTAACCAACTTGCTCGGAATAGTAAAATGAACTGTTGAATCTCAGTTCAGCATTTGGCGTAAACTATTGCCAAAGAATAAGCTTCCAACTAATCTTGATTCAACACCATTACTTCAATAGATTGCCATTAAATGTCAAATGCAATAACAAGAAATCTCTCTCTCTCTCTCTCTCTCTCTCCCATTTACTGTGTGGATGTCTTCTGAATGGTACATTCCAATTTACTAAGTAAACGAAAACCATTTCTGATTTCAGGTTGGTCCAACGAAGGCAGCACGTTTTTGCGAGGCTGTTCGAAGGACCCACAAGCAACTGGTTTGTTTCCATTTCAAGTCATCATTTTACTGAACGTCAAATTTCCTTGTTAACTGATACGTGCCTCATGTTTCAGGTGTATGAAGAACTGACTTTGGACAGTGCTCGGAAGTTCCTTGATGGGTTCGAAAAGTGACTGGCAGTAAAACTGAACCAAGGGATGACAAATGTTGCCCCCAATATCTTACTGCCATGTTTTTAAAAGTCGGAACTTCTGTATCTTACTGAGATTTTTCAGACATCAGCGAGTCCTATGTATGCTATTTCTTCGGAAGAGGTAATTGTGTGGTGATGAAAGGGGAAAAAAAAATCTGTATGTGAGACGGTTACTATTACAGGTTTTTTCTAGTTGAATTCAGTTAACTGATCTCAGTTCTGGTTTACAGGAGATGACAAATTTAAGAAAATTTGATTTTTTTTTTATTCCACCACATTTGAGCTGCAGATTTGTTCCTTCAGCTTAAAACGTCAGAATTTACTATGCTGGACCGTAATCTGTCTATTCAAATTTACTGTGGATGTGTATGTTTGAAAATTTTTGGGAAGACCACCTTATTGGTTCTCAGGAAGTAATAAGCATACAATATGATGTTTATTTGCTCAAGGGATCATATCGAGAAAATACGAACAATCAGAGCCACGAGGTTGCAATGTTTTAGAATGTGCTCGTGAAGAATTTTTTAACGGAAAACTATACTTTTGGTCAGTGAATGTTTGTAAAACTTAAGTTTTAGCCACTTTTTATGTTGAGTGACTAAAATTTAAGTTTTGTAAATGTGACCAAAAGTATAGTTTTTTTCAATTTTTTTAACCAAGCAATTGGCCCCAGGTCCAAAAATTTAGGATACGGTTGAAATCTTTTAAACTAGAAAAGAGAGCAACTGGCTACTGGTTTGACACCTTCCAGATCAATGTTTAGGTTAATTTTCACGTAATATAGGACAGACAATATAAGCTTAGAGTTAAGCTTAAAGTTTAGACTTAATTAAACAGTCTAAAAGTATGCATCTTGACGGATCATATATAAAGAGAAGGAATTTGCAAATTTGCATCATAAAGTTTAGAGAAATTTTGACTTTATCCTCCACTTTATTTACCATATTTAAGGATAAATTTTACAGTTTTTTTATAATGTACATGTGGTCCCACTTTTGACGGGATCCGTCCAGTCATGATGGTTAACCAAAAAAATTGATTTTTTTGACGAAAATGTCCATACTCAATTGTCTTCAACCTCAAACCCCCCTCCTCCCTCCTCCCCACCGAGGGCAGCTCTTGTTGTCGCCGCTCACCCCCGCTCCCCAACCTCTCTCCGTCATCGCCTCCCCCCTCCCCACCCCTCCCCATCCCAGCAGCATCAACAGTAGCCGTAGCAACGATCGTCGGCGAGCGGCACCTTCCCCCTTTCTCCGCCACTCCCCCCCTCCCCACCCCACCCCGTCCTCGCAGCAGCAGCAACATTAGCAGCAACAACATCAGCAGCTGCGACAAGCGGCGTGGCGGCTGCTACTGCTGCGAGGGCGGGGAGGGGGAGGAGGGGGGGGGGGGGGGGGAGCGGGGGCGACGACGGTGACAAACTGACTGCGGGGGGAGGTGAGAGGGAAGAGGAAGAAGAAAAGTGGAAGGACATTTTCGTCAATTTTTTTTGATTTTTTGGATTGATTGTCATGACTGGACGGATTCCGTCAAAAGTGGAAAAACTTGTACATTATAAAAAAACTGTGGGATGCATCCTTAAATATGATAAGTAAAGTAGGAGATAAGTCAAGGGACTTGTACATTATAAAAAAACTGTGGAATGCACCCTTAAATATGATAAATAAAGTAGGGGGTAAATCAAAATTTCTCTAATGTTTATTGATCAGTTACCTATGAAACCGTATAAACACTTTGTTGAGAATAAACAAGGACTCTAATTTTCAAGAATTGGCGGTCCAATGGTCTGGACTGGTGGAGATTATTGTGCAGATCTTGAATTCGAATCCATACCTTAACATATTACTCCGTATCATAGACATAGTTTCTAGACTAATACCTTAGCTAATACCATTACCTTGACCAATACCTAATACATGAACTCATACCTTGGTACCTAACCCATTACCCAAGCTAGACACTACCCTTACCATGGTATCTTAATCCAATACATAATATCATAACCTTACCTAGTATACTAGTATTACCTCATACTAGTTCTAATATTTTGGTATCTTGTTATTCTAAATACCTTGATACATCTTAGGATACCACCATCTAATTTACCCCACACATATCCCACTTGTTTGTACATGGTACCATTGTACCACATTAGGTATCATATGATACCAACCCCCAAGATACTAACCCATGACCATAAGCTACACTCACTTGATATCCATACTACCTAGGCTCGGGTATGGGGTGCATTGGCATCAGTTGAAGCAGGAGGCTGCTGTGCACAGATCTAGTTAGGACTGTTAGTAGTGTTAATGATCATTAGATAGTGTGTTAACTGTTACATTGTTTGTAGATGTTAGGTTGATTTATGTTAATTAGTTAGTTATTTGTCTTAGTGTTAGTAAGTTATTAAGTTAGCCAGTTAAGTTAGTTGTTATAACTAGTAAATTAGATATTAACAGTTAGTTGGTAAGTTGTAAGTAATATTGGTTAGTGTAGTACAAGTGTAGTTAGATGTGATACATTAGTGTGTGAATGAGAGCAGGGGGTATGTGTAACTGTGCACTTGAGTAGAGTGTTCAGTCATATCTTGGAATGGTCCAAAGGTTGAGTGTACACAGTTTTGCACCAAGCATTAGTGTCTAGTGTAAGTGAGGGTGTGAAGGTTAAGTTAGCCAAAGTATGTGATATGGGTATATATGTAACTAGATGCACACATATATATATATATAAGATATCGAGGTATTAGTATTAATAAGGTATGAGTATAGGCTTGTGAGATAGTATCAAGGTTGGTAGAGTATGGGATCATAGTAAGGTATTGGTATAACTCTTAAACTAAGGTAAATTATAGATAAATAGTACGTTATAAGATACTTAGTACTATTAGCTAGTGTAACTAATATTGATTAGTATTAGCTAGATAGTGACTAATATAGACTAGTGCTACTTAGAATTGACTAGGTTGATTTAGAGTTGAAATAGTTTGACTATTTTGACATAGTTTAACTAATATGACTTAGAAGTGGCCTAGTGTCACGACCCGCACCTGGATATTCGGATACGAGTACGTGGGTACGTCCAGCCTACGCCGCAGAATCAACAGTAGAACGCTGTCTGGGTCATTTCTAACTATATAGCATCTCAACAATATAATATTGTACCTATCAATCATCTCAACTCCAAACGGAGGAACAAAATGGTATCTCACAATATAACTAAACTCAATCACAATGCAAACTAAGAAAGATTAGCATGAATGGAATAGCGAAGGAAAGAATAAGATATAAACCACAAACTGAAATAATATACAACCCAATGAATCTCAACAATATAATATAATATAATACAAGTCCAACACAAATAAACTAGACCTCCTCGGGCTCTGCAACTAAGTCCTCCTGGTCTACCAAAGGATCCTCTAAATATATACCGTCCTGTGGACCGTAGAATGTGGGACACTGCTCTATAAGCCAATCATCTGGAAAAATATATCCAGTCAGGATTGGAGCGAAGTACATACCTCTGAAAGCAGTTTCAAATACATAATCGAGCATATATAACGAGCAATAGAAAAGGATAAAGATGCACAAGTAGTAAGAATGTACAATACATGGAGAACAAGCAATAAGTAAAATAAGAACTGGAAAGTAAATACGGGAAATAAACTGCAAGTAGAAAACAAGAATACTAGCTATGTGATTTAGAGTGCAAGTTCGTTATGTGATCGGCTTAGGTTGCACATGAGGTATAAAGGCAACTCCATTATACGTGAGGTGTATAATCGACATGCACATGAGATCAATAGGGCTTTGACCACATAACCAACTCCTACTCTCCCTTCCCAACCAATACTCATGGATCCAATCACGACACATTACGTACATGAACACGATATAGTCACACTAGCACACGAAATAGTGGATGCACAAGAAGCACATGAAATCAATACCCGATGCACACGATAAAATACATGTGAATGAGTACCCACTGAACATGGTAGGGGATAACACCTCCTGACGGGATCCATATAGTACCAGTCCGTGTAACCAAGTGTCAGAATCAAGTATGCCATTCTAGAACAAGTGATATATACATTATTATGAATGAAAACTAACAGAGAAATGTACTCGCCTGAAGTCTTGAGCAAGGTGTGTCTTTCGATGTCCAAGCTGGTATCACACAACCTATATATGGTATGTTGCATCAATACAAGGTTCTAAAATAGAAATAAGTTAAGTTGATGCAATTCTAAGTCATAAAATTATTTCTAGGTCAAACCGATGAAATCTAGGTTGCAAGAGTCTAAAACTAAGTCACTAAGTCAAAATACTATGAAACTACGCTATACAATCCAAGCTAAGATACTAAAAGGCATTTAAAAAGCCGTAACCTAAGATACGCAAGTTCATTTATATGAAAATAGTGTCTTAGATATATATACAAGTCATTATACTTAATACTATATCAAAACAAGAAATTTAGGATACCTTGGCCTTGCACCAATGCGTATCGCACCTATCTCGATACCCAAACTCAATACCTTGGGTATCGACCCAATACCTTGGTAATACCTTGGTATCTCGAGATAACCCAACTCTAACATATAACTAATACCAATAGATATATAAAACCCCAAACTAATACTAGCTATAACTAACACTAATATATACATCTCAATATAACATAGAACTAATTATAATACTAACATACATATATATATGTATAGCTAATATAACTAACTATCAAGATACACAACCTATTAGTATATGAGACTAACTATCAATCATAACATATATATACTAGTTTACATATCTAACTATCTACATAATCAAACGTATATAACTAACTAACTACTATAGTAACTAAATAGACTAAACCAACCCATTACCCAATACTTTGAGTATCCCTCAATACTTTGACATTACCTTGGTATCCCAAGGTAATTTAAATCCTAATACATATAGCTAATATATATAGCTAACCCCCATATACTAAACTATACTAACATAACTAAACTATTAAAACTATTAACTACTAACATATGATACATACCAATACATAGATACATATACCTACATAATAACTTACCACATATCTAACAAGTATATATATATATATATATATATATATATATATATATATATATATATATATATATATATATATATATGTATATATACTAATACCAAACATACATACTATAGATACTAACTACTTAATTATTCATATACTAACTATAACCGTAAACCAAATACTTAAACTCTATGACAAACCCAAAACCCAACTAACAATACTACTAGCTAACTATCTATAAACCAATTACCTTGATACCTTGCTAACCCAATATCTCAAAACTGAACTGAACCTCATTGAAAACTAGCTCTCTCTCTCTCTCTCTCTCTCTCTCTCTATATATATATATATATATATATATATATATATATATATATATATATATATATATATATATATATATATATATAAACACAACTACCTATAGCTAAATATATATATATATACACTTACACAATCTCATATATCTATAGATAGATATATTTATGTATACACCTTCACACATAAATACAAACACACACATACATACATACATACATACATACATACATACATACATACATACATACAAGCACATATATATCTATCCACATATATATAAACACACATATATATATATATAAGCCAACACACACACACACACACACACACACACACATATATATATATATATATATATATATATATATATATATATATATATATATATATATATATATATATATATATAACTATATACACTAGTATACACACACATCGACACACACATATACATAAACTCAAATACACTATTATATGCATATATATGTCACCTAATTATCATCTATACATATAATTACACATGCACGTATAGTAAAGAAGATAAAACAACAAACATGTGGAGTGCACCGCACCCGTATCACACTTTCTCTATGATACGCTTGCGGTACGGCTCCAACACATAACCAAACTCATCCCGGAGGACACGAGCAAGTCTAAAACACTAATTATGAATAATACGTATAGTAATTAGAGTATCTACGTGTCTGTGTCACAATATGATATGCACAAGGCCCCGTATCGGAGAAAAACCCCCAAAATTAATCTGTTTTGTCAAATTAACGAGATACGGCCTACACGTATCCAATTGTGGATACGACACTAGTCACAAACAAGCAATCAAATGTCAATTAGATCTATTGGACCCAATGACAACCACTACATGTGCCAATCTCGGAATTTTTCTAAAATTGGCACCAAATTGGACATAACTTCCACCATAGGTGTCCTATGAACCTAAAACCAATTGCTATTGGTAGCCTATGCATGTGGATTGATTTCTTATGGTTAAATCTCAAATTTAGAGTCTACTAGAAGAGGAAAAACTAAAATTTACCTATTGGGAGATGTATTTCCAATAAAAAAAATCTCCAAAATAGAAAATAGCTCATCTTTCTAGATCTTGGCCTCCTCCTTCTAGATTCTTGTTTTTTTCTTGTAGATCCTTGTTGTAGTAGCCTCAATTGATGAATATGGAAGGAATTTGGGTGGAAATTTGGTGAGGAATGGTGAGGGAATGAAGTAATTTGGAAAGGAAAAAAATCTAGATCTATTTGGAAATGGAAAAATTAAATGAGAGACACTCTCTCTCCTCCTCTAATGGCTGGTCATAAACCCTCTCCCAAGAAATATAAAATATCCAAAATACCCTTGGGGCCTCTCATGAAGAAATTAATTAAGGGGAAAGGTTCTAGTCTAATGGTTTCACTAATTAATCCATCCTCCTAATCCATGGGTCTAATTTAATGGGCTCAATCTAAACTAATCCAAATGTTGGGTTCATGCAACTAATAAATGGGTTAGGTCCACTACGCAAGTCCAAAATAAATCTATAACTAACAATCAATAAATAATATAATAAATAAATAAATTACATGCATAATATTTAAATACAATAAATCCTAAAATAAAAATACCCGTATCAATTACCAAACTATCCTTAAATGAAAATGTGAGGGTGACACCTAGAAAGCATATTTTAGCATGTTTATCACTTTTTTACACCCAAGTGACATGATATTCATATATAGGTGTATGCGACACCAACTTGGATACCGAGTGACATCATTTGCTCCGGACCAGAGGCGAGTACATCTTTCTGTTAGTTTTTATTTCATGATTGTATATATATCGTATGTTCTAGAACTGTATACTTGATTCTGACACAGTGGCTAGACGGACTGGTACTAAATGGATCATGTCTTGAGATGTTATTCCCTACCGTGTTCAGCGGGTACTCCTTCACATATATTTTATCGTGTGTATCGAGTATTGAGCAAAAAGAAAAAGAAAAAATAATTCAGGTGTCAGCATCCGCGATTTACCAACAACCAAACCACAACGAAGAATCCGGTGGCATAATTTTTAGAAAAAACAGATACATAAAACAACCTAAGAAATTATAGTTAAAAATTATCAATAACTACCTAGAGAAATCGAAAAACAACAAGTACATAAGCGAACTTATTCTTTTACTCTCTCTCTCTCCCTCTCTTCAGTTACTACTGCACCCGGCAACACCAGCACATACCAATCCAAAAAAGCACAACTTATAATAATAGGTTTTCATATTCATGTACAAATTTTTAATGTAATATTAATTTTTTAAATGAATGGTTGGGAATTTACAAACGGCTTAGACAACTAACTTTTGAGCCATTTTGAGCCTCATTATAAGAGTAGATTTAGAGATAGGTTTTCATATTCATGTTTATTTATAAGAAAAATTGCATATACAGGAACAAAGTTAGATAATATTTCGTCCAGAGCATAAAATTTGTAAAAATTGTAATATGAGGCACAAAAATTCTTTTAAAGGACGTAAGCACTGTAAATGGTTAAATATAATTAGAAAGGAAATAACGATAGGCCGAACATTTTTTTTTAAATGTGTTAATGGGCGTTTTTGCATAAAAGACGTTTATGGATCCCCGATGTATACCTCTTTGCTCCCCTCCCCTCTTTGACTGGGGAATTTATGGTTGCCTGTTGGAAAAACGTTCTTTATGTCACGTCTAGGTTCTGTAGAACTAATAATTGCCACTGGACGTGATATCGTACAAGTCTAGGTTGTACTTATACTAGGCAAGAATGTACATAATGTATAATCTTTTGAAAGTAACTCAGTAACACATTAGTAGAAATATTGAATACACAATATAGGAAGAAAATAACTCTTTTTTTGATTCATTGTAACAAAGTACAATTTTTTTTCAGTACTGAAATGAAATGCCTATTCGGCTTACATAACTTTGCGAAAAGTAAAACAACTGATAGGATGACATGAAATAATGTTACATTCCATACATTATGCCCCTTTATTTCAACTTGAACTAGGAAACGACAACTAAAATATTCAAAATACATTAAAATAGAAAGAAGCTTGAAAACTGCAGCAAAAGTATTTTATCTCTCTTGAGTGCTCACCGAGTCTCTCACACCTGGATTGCCTACAGAGATGTGGGTCAGTACTTAACATGTACTGGTGAGCAGAACTAGCCCACTTACCTAAACTAACACTTTGAATTATATGACAAACATTTTAATAAGCAACAATAAAGCAGTAAAACATGTAATTTCATTGAACTATATATTCTTACCCTGGCCGATGGTCATTCCTGTTTAAGATACATGATAATACTTACCGTCCCTGTACAAGACAATCGTTAGCATGAAATCTCTCTTTCGGTTATTGGTGTTGTTTCACCACTTAGGACTTTTACATGGTATTGCGATGCATCTCCTCAAAGTAGGTAGCTAGCCTCAATGAGATTAATCCTGCAATACCTCGTGCCTGTAAGTACGTCCGAATGTCTCCCCCTAGGTCGAAGCAGTTCCCGGTGGCCCGGGTCCTGATCGAAAAAATTTACTAGCTTGTCCACAAGTTGTCAATGACCATGCAATGCATATATGACTAAGTTATTAGCAAAATTGCATGGTAGAGTAATGAAGTAGTTTTAACCGACATTGTTCATTATCTTAGTCGCATCTTTCTGGGGACTTATCAGTCCATACTTTTCTTCTTGTGGACTAATCAGTCCATACTTTCTTCTTGGAGACTTATCAGTCCATACATTCTTTTCTTTTCTTATTTCGTTCACATCATAACATTCTCATGGCAGTTATATTAGCATTCTTTTCTTGTGATTCATATGATTACAATAGTGGTATTAACTTGTGACATTACTGGCTTTATCGATCATTGGACTTAGAAAGGTTAACAAGAGAACCCATTGAATATTATTGGCGTAAAGGAGTAGAGAAGAAGAGACAGATCCGCTCACCGACTAGAAAATGCCGAGAGAAGGAGAAACGCTTGTACGATCAGGCTCCGATTACGCGTCTACCTGCATTGGCACCAACATCGGATCAAATTACTATCTTTATCTTCTTTTCTCTCGGAGTTTTCAAGAATGAATGCAAGAAATCGATAAAAACGGGTAAAGAAATCAATCATCGAAAACCATCATAAAAATACATTCATCAAAACCAAGTAGCGAAAACATCCAACGAAAACTCTTGGACTCATTCCAGCAGAAGCCAATCTATGAGTTGAAAATGTTCATTGCATTCGTCCGTGATCGATTATGCCTAAAGGTTTTTTCAATACTCAATTCTGACCGAGTCTATCTAGCCACAAGCCTCAAGGAGCGGGACACTACACTTTTAAAAGGCCTTTTTTACTCGGTCTGTAAACACCCCCTCCCCCCCAATTTAAATATAATTATGCTTAATATTATATAATATTCTAGAATTAAAAATTGGATATATATATTTGTATATTTGTATTTATTTATTATTAGTTACCTCCTTAATAGTATTTGTTAAGATTCTAAGGTATTCTAAGAACTAAACCTTTTACTCATCTTTCCAAGTCTTGCACAAATATTCTATTATTAATTTTCAACCAACCGTTCATTTTTTTCTACCATCCGGGGCTACTTTTTGTTTCTCTTTGTTGTTAACATTCCCACCAACCGGATTTTCCAAGCCTATCAATTATACCATTCATTTTTCCGAAGCATATAAATCCTAGCATTCATTCTTTTCCTAAAGCCAGCAACATCCCATACCCATTGGACCGGATCCAAGGACCCGCAGCTTCAAATCTGACCCATTAGTGCGGAAGGGGAGAACCTGCAGCTGTAACTGCATGATACGGTACTTCTGCTGTAGAAGTGAGTACGTCCTACGACAACAACTCCCTCCACATCCGACCGTTCATCCATTCTCCCCTCCTCCTATTTAGTTGCATTATCCCTCTTTCTCCCCTAGCAACCCTAATAGCCGCCACTTCTATAATCCCCATCATTCCGACGAATTTTTGACCGTGCGGCACTGAGCACTCGGCACCTTAGCATCGTCGTCGTCGTCATCGAACGCCGAGATCGGCGTCGCGGACATCTACTTCAGGGAGAGCTCATTCTCTCCTCCTTCGCGAGGCCGACCGGAACGATTCATATTGTTCCTTTCCCTTCCTCTTCGTTTCAATATCCATCTTCCTTGTATAGATAGTTTATTTATCATGATTTGTTAGGAATAAGTTTATACTATGTTATGGGTTTTAGGTGAGCTTGTTGAATGCATAAAGAAGTGTGATATTTGGCTTAGTAAACTATATACTCTATGCCACGTGCTTGATAAGGATGCCAGGAGCGGCCGGAGCCTCTGTGGCTTTGAAATAAAATATGAATAGATTTGTGGACAATAGGGAGTGTGGGTTAGTTCATTAGCTTCAAGGTTAGAATGAAGTTGTGGATAAAATTATTTCCTGTGGTATATATATATATATAACCGTGTAAATATTTAGGGTGAGACTTTGTTCTCCGTGTGTGTGAGAAGAGTGAAATGCAAGGATGGCTGTACAAATCGGAAAGGGTCATGTGTTTGCTGGGAGAAATGGCCAAGAGTTTTTTTAATATATATACAACATATGCCCAGAAGTTTTTGTTGGTGGGTTAGTGTGTGTGAAAGACTCTTCAATGGTTGTGTGAATATATGCATGCTTGGGAACCTCATTATTATGGTGTCGTGGGATCTTAAGATGGTTATTCTATAAGCTCAATGATTAACTAAATCTTAAATTATTTATCTAGGTTATTTTGACTCCCGAGATTCGTACTCCGTACAAGATTCTCATTCTCAACTACCGATTTCAGACAAGTATTCCTTGCCACTATATTATGTTCTATTTAAAATTTTGGTTCTTATAACTCTGCTACTTATTATTATTATATTTTTATTTGCGCGTCCGAGCATGACTCTGGATGCAACCAACTGTGTGCGTTTGTTAGTTACTTTTACAACCTAGACATTTAGGAGTCCTTCCTTACTGCACTATGGATACACCGATATTCCGCAGGATCCCGACACTTACTTGGACACAAAGAGATGTTACAGAGATAGAGGACATATACCCCCGTACTCGACTGATCATCAGTACGATCTGGACGTGTGACAGCATAGGTCATGTTAGTCTTCTCATTATGCTATATATATATATATATATATATATATATATATATATATATATATATAGGTTCATCTAGGATTTGACATGTTGAGGATTTGACATGTATAGTTTATTGGGTGGGGAAGACGGTCACTAGGCGGTGGAGCCCAACTGTAGTGTTCACTTTGATGTTTCTGCATGACGGGTGCCCGGAGGGAGCGCCACTGCACATGTACCCCTTAGAGAGGGCTTCCATTCGTCGAACGTTGTCTTCATTGCATTTACACTTAGTTTCTAGAATACCCCTTGAACTCTATACTTTATTATATTATGGCTTGTATCTTTTGTATCTTGTTACGTCTCTCTAAGGACCTGGTTTCTTTTCAGGTTTAGTTGAGCCGGAGTACAAGCAAGTCTACGAGTCGGGTCCTGATGCTGTTTACGAGAGAGAGGACGAATACCCCAGCGAGTACATTTGATCTTGGTATGATACAACCTGGGTTGCAGACTTCTCCTTGAGTTTGTAGTTATCTATCTTATTTTCAACACTTTACTTCAGCATATTTTTGTAGTGGATTTATCTCACCGACTCTAGACTTATTTGATTATGTATGGCATATCTGAATACTTGACTTTATCTTATTTAGACTAGTTTATTTTTCTGTGGATGAGATTTAGTACACATGTGACTATATTATTATTTAGGTACATCAAGATACGTAATTGAAGATTCCATTAAATTGGACAAATTTTTTGATTACATATATATTGGCTGGCCATTGTCCTAGTTTCCCGTTGGAACTGGGACGTGACACGATATTAATTAAAATTTCTACCCGATCTTAATTAATCATTAAAGGAAAAGAGCGAGTTAAGGCTGCAACAGTGACATACCCCAGTTAATTAAGGTCGGATAGAAATTTAGCCTCCAATTGACACATGCACGAAAAATATCCTTTAAAGGGCTTTTCCCGTATTTTTTAGCCTCCAATTGACACATGCATGAAATTACCACATAAGGCACAATATGTATCAAAACGATCTTAGTTACTCTGAAATTGCAGTCAGAGAACAAAGTTTGTAAATTTTACAAAACAAAAATGTCCATCATAAAATCATATTCATTAAAAAAATTAAATAATTTTTTTTTATAAATGAATACGTCTATCAGAAAGACGTATCCGTGCATAAAAATGTCCTTCTGATGGTCTTTTCCAAAAAAATCTGCATCCAAAAACATCCTTTCTACGAGCGTTTTTTTGCAGGAACATTTTTTGATTGTAAAAATGTCCTTCCTATAAGCGTTTTTTAGTCCTTCCTTCCTCTCTCTCTCTCTCTCTATATATATATATATATATATATATATATATATATATATATATATATAACATTAATATACATGGGGATTTTTGGTTAGCTTGTGAATTATAAAATTTAAGTAGATGTTTTGGGTTCAAATTTTCTCAGTCATTTTTTTTAACAAAAAATGTGACATTTTTATGTGTTAAAAAGAAGACACATTCTATAAATTTTAGGCTAAATTACAACACTTGATATCCTCAACTATTACAAATATTTAACTTGATACCCTCAACTTTGATAGATGTCAACTTGATACTCTAAAATTTTAAAAATGACCAAATTAACCCTACCCCTCCTCTCTCCGCCCCTCCCCCACCGGCTGTACCCCCTGGCGGCTGCACCACCCCCGCGTCCCCCCATGCCGCGTCCCAATGCCCTCCCCCTCTCTCTTCGTCGCGCGCAGGCTACTGTAGCCACTGCCGCAGGCGGGGGGGGGGGGTGTAGGTGTAACGACCCGCTCCGCTCAAGCGAAGAGCTAATTCAAACGATGCAAGTGTGATGACCCATCCCGCCTAGCTCAGCGAGAAGACTCGCTTGATGCAAATGAATTAAGACTTGGCCCTTTGGAAGTTTAGACTTAGACTTTTTCAAAGGCGCGCTTGGAGTCTCGCTCGGCCGATGTGATACATCGCTAAGGTGGGTGGCTTCGGTGAACCCATTGTTACTTGTCCTTCACACTTAAAATATGGACGACACATGCTAGATCGATAGGCAATAACCATTGCATGCTAACAAAAGGATTCAACGCACCTAGCTAAGGAAATAATCCTACTCTTTATAAGTATGCATAGAACATGGAACAAAATAGTGGAATGATACTTGATTCTCGTACTACATCGTTAGACGTATTCGCCATTACAAGTTGTGAATGAACTTTTTTCTAAACAACGAACAGAAAAGTACGAAGAAATCCTAGACAGAATATCTAAGTATAATATTTTTTTATCTTGGTAGTGTGACGATGAAGATCGAGTAATGCCGGGACTCTTTTACTTCCTTGACGGTCCGACGAGTGAATGTGGGATGTTCTCTTCTCTCTTCTCTCTTCTGAGCTTGTGTGCATGTACGTTGCTCACCTGGAGGGATATGGTCTCTTTTAAGCAGAAAAAGCCCAGCCGTTGGGACGTCCAAGCTGCATATATTTATAGCCATCATGTTGATGGGCTATAGGTCCCACATGTCCTTCTGTTTGGTGGTCGCATGGGACTCCTTCAACAGAATAAGGTTGCAGCTGTGGGCGCATAGTATGGGTTGAGTCCAGGACAAGCTGCCACATAGACGTTTTGTTGGGATTTACTGTTTGTTGGAGATTCTGGCTGTTCTCGTCTTCTGTTTGCATGACTTGGTCAGCTTGACACGTGGCCCACATTTAGTTAGAGAGAATCACGACAGAAAGATTTTGACTCAGGGAACCTTTCCACGTTGGATGTTTTGAGTCAGAGACGCATGGCGTTTGGAACGCATGGGGCCAGAGGTACATGTAATGCATAAAATTTGGAATGCATGGGGCCATAGACGCATGGAACACATGAATTCTGGAACACATAGGGCCAGGGTCGCATATAACGCATGGAGTCTGGGACGCATGTGGCCATAGACACATGGAGCGCATAGAGTCTGGGATGCATGAGGCCTCGTACACGTGGCATTGCACGCTTATTAGAAGTCATTATTAGTCTGATGAGAGCTTCTTGTCGCTTAATATGCTCACATCTTCGAGGCGTTCAGAAAATTCTTTTTGTCAAGATTCTCTGTCAGACGTAATCTTGGTGTCGGATTTTTATGCGACCAATATTTGGGATGCATGGATGCTGCTTTTTGTTGGCCGCATGGTCATCTTGCGACCTGGTTCTTCTGAGTCGACTGTGGGGCGCATGTTTGTTGAGCGCATGGATCTAGATTTTTGATGCTTCTACAAGACCCCCTTCAAAGTTTTTAAGCTGATAAATTTGGGATACTTTGAATAAGAAGCATGGAGGAGATGACTTTTAGTCACATGGAGGGCGGGTCGCATAGACATGTCTTTGCCAGAGGTGATATGGACGTGGCAAGTTTGGTGAACTTAACACCGCTGGCGTACGTAAAGTTAAGTACGAGTGTTAAGTTTAGACGATGATCGATACCAGATGTAATATGGACGTGATGATCGATAGTCAAGTATAGAGGTTTGCTCATAGGTAAGAAGGATATGGCAAACCCTACTGGGGAGGATGTGAGGATGATAGCTCAAAGGCAACATGGACGTGAGCTAATCGATAATCATATCGAGAGGTTAGGTACGATCCTGGTATTTTTGTAGAAAAAAAGGAAATAAGCCAAAGGTAATATGGACATTGCTATTTTCTTTGGATGGAGAAAATGGGCATCTCATAGTTCAGAGGTAATACAGATGTGAACTGTTTGCTTCCATCGAGGACATCCCGCTGGGGAATCTTTTGTGGACTTATTACTTCTTGTGCACAGGAGTGCAAGTAATAAGTTCGAAACAGAACCCTATCAGAGGTGATATGGACATGATAGATTTTGTGGATCCATTATTTCTTGCTCACCTGAGTGCAAGTAATAGGTTTGAGACAAGCCCTGCCAGAGGTAATATGGACGTGGCAGGTTTTGTAGACTTAACACCGCTGGCGTACTTAGAGTTAAGTACAGGTAATAAGTTTAGATGACAACCAATATCAGAGGTAATATGGACGTGATAATCGATAGCCAAATCCGGAAGGTTTGCTCAGAGATAATATGGACATGGCAAACTCGACCGAGGAGAAATATTGGGACAATAGTTCAGAGGTAATATGGACGTGAACCAATGTTCAAATAATTCACCGAGGGGTGGTTTACTGAGTGTGGTCTACCCAGAAATATAGATAGACCTGAGGGTTACTCCGCTGGAGAGATCGTTAGGCCGATAGCTCAGAGCTAATATGGACATTGCTAGCGTCTAGCGAGACTGGTTTTTGAATGGTCCCTGCGGGAGTGTGCAGGTGGACCAGAGGACTGCTCCGCTGGAGAGCTTTTGAGGATCCATTATCTGTTGCGTATCCAGGACTCCTGAATACTGATAATGGCTAGTTGATAAAGGATAATGTTGTGCATAGGCACTCGCTGGGGATGAACAAGAAAAAGTGGGGACCCTGTACATCTTTGTTGTCCTGATGGGGATAAGTACAAGCCTAGCCTTAGACATAGTACCTTTTTAGGAACTTGCCGTTGATGGGCATCATGAGCAAGTCATCATTAGGTTTTGCCAGTCGGTAGGCACCATTGGAGAATACATATTCTACGACGAACGGGCCTTCCCATTTGGGTTGAACTTGCCGCCGTCTTGTGGGTCATAACCATCGGCCTTTTTACTGTCAAGACGAGATCACCCACTTAATAAGTCATCTTCTTGCCCCGTTTGTTGAATGCTCCTGAGAGACGCACTTGGTATAGCTCAATGTGTTATTGAGCTAAGAAATATTTCTCGTAGAGTGCTTCTAACTCTTGTAGCGTCGGCGGTGATTATCATCGACGGTTAGCCGGTTGGAGAGAGCCACTCAGAACGAGAAAATTCAGACCTCGAGGGGGAGGACCGCTACGCTCCAGTAGACCACGGAGAATGATATGCTGCCAGTAGGTGTCCGGACTGTTGTTCGATAAGTCCAAAGATATTCACCCAGCTTCTCATTCCAGTCACGCTTATTGGATGACACAAACTTTTTGAATAGCTTTATGATAGTCTTATTGAATTCTTCCGCCAGACCATTTGCTGCTGGGTTGTAGGTCGTTGATGCTATGTTCTGAATTCGATTTTTATCGCAAAATCGATAAAAAGCGTAACTTGTAAACTGTGTACTATTATCGTGGATGATCCTCTGTGGCATGCCGAAGAGGTATATGACGTGATGCTTGACAAAGCTTATCACATTTAAGGTCTTGACTTCAACAAATGGAACAACTTTCGCCCATTTGGAGTAGTAGTCGGTGATAGCCAAAATGAACCGATGTCCCTTCAATGAAGGTGGACTAATTGGCCCGATAATGTCTATTCCCCAGGATTCGAATGGCCAAGATACAACGGTTAGGTGTAGGAACTCCGAGGATTGGTGGATGAAGTCAACGTAGATTTGGCACGCTTGGCACTTCCTTGCGTATTTGACAGCATCCACGACCATTGTCGGCCAATAGTAACCCATTCTTCGGAGACGGTCCTGTAGCTTGGGTCCGGGTTGATAGAAACCACATACCCTATCGTGAGCCTCGCGGAGACCTGTTTCACTTCTGCATTCGATAGACATCGTAGTAGAAGACCGTCGTAATAATGACGATACAACATTTTGGTAGCCGTATTATAATAGAACCAGAGAAAACATCTTCTGATGAAAGTGAATTTCTTTGGGTTCTTGGGAAGAATTCTATAGATTGCATAATCGATAAATGGGAGTCTTCCGTCTTGTGAGTCGGTGCTTGTCTCTACTAATTAGTTCAGGCACATATAGAGGTTGTTCTTAGGGCAGACCAGCTCTTGACCGACCACGGTGATCAATTCATGAGTATTGACTGGAACAGCTAAAGAGGCTGCGAGGCCGGCCAAGACGTCATCCTCGATGTTTTATAGTCTAGGGACATGCTCTATGAAGAATCCCTAGAAAGTGGAGATTATATTCCAAGCGCGTCTTGGTGGTAGGGAATAAAGTTCTCGTGCCGGACTTTGTACTCATCTCGGACTTGATTGACTATCAATTTGGAGTCGTCGTAGGTCTCTAAGTAGTCAACTCCCACACATTTAGCAAGTTAAGGCCGAATGACGAGGGTATTATACTCTGCCACATTGTTGGAGCATGGCTCTATGAGGGAGTAAGCGCGGTTGATGACCAGATCATTTAAAAAAATATGTATTATCCCGACGCCAGCGACAATATCGTCTTTGGGCCCTGTTCTTGAAGCACCGTCAAAGAACATTTGCCAAACGGCTTCTGTGCTTGTGGTCATATTTGATTCTGCTACTTCGTATGGGATCTCCTCGTAGAGCTTCGAGGTTTCTAGTATAGGGTGGACTACAAGAAAATCTGCTAATGCTTGGCCTTTGATCGCCTTTTACGGCACAAATACCATGTCGTATGGTGACAACAGTATTGTCCATGTGGCTAGACGAGAGTTGAGTGCTCCGATTTTAGTCATAAGGACCCTGAGAGGATTAACTCGCGAGATCACATGATGATTTATCTTGCCACATAATGTCGAGTCTTCTGAATGGCGAAGACCAGAGCGAGACACTCCTTCTTATTGGGGTTGTACCTATTCTCTGTGCCAACCATCATTCTGCTGAGATAGTAGTTGGCCTGTTCGTGACCTGCATCGCTTGTCTGGGATAGCAAAGCCCCGAAGGAGTGATCCATTTGTAGCGCCCCGTTCCCCCGGTGCGGGGAGCGCGGCTAAGAAACACAAGACGGTATCGTTCGATCGGGATAGATTGAATTAAGAACTCGTCCTCGTTATGGATTTGTTTCTTCGGAATCGATTCCCATATTCAGTGGACTGTGCCCCAAGGATCGTCTTAGCGGCAGAGTCAGGAGGGACCTCTCCGCTGCTATCTTTTATTGCCTCGGTTTTCGATGTCGCTTGTTGCTTTCGTGCTTTGAGTTGGTTTTGGGATTTGCTTATTTTCTTGAACGGTTTCGATGGTTTTCATTGTTTTCGTTCATTGACTTGCACTTCTATTCCGAGATTGGAAAGAGAGGAAGAAGTATTAATCGAGCTGTTCGTGTGCAGGTGAACGAGCAGTAGGCGGCTTGCGAGCGGAGTCGTGAAGCGCCTCTTTCCTTCTTCTTTCCAAAATCTAAGTGAGTGGCTACCAACCCGATTAGCTAGCCCTGCTTCCAGCTTCACTCCTTGCCCCGATCAAACGATACCAAGTAATAATAAAAGAAACCAAGATAAAAGAGAATAGACTTGGTTAATACTGCTTGTCAATCAAAACTGTGAACGGTTACTTACTTGCATGCGTGTTCGCTCGGAAATATTTATCATATGCATAATACAAGTTAGAATGTATGCTCTTCTTTAAATTATGCTATGAACATAACTCATCCTGAATGCAATAATCTGATAGGGAGACTATGCCAAAGTAGCTCTCCTCCTGTTACTGTCCCGTGCCTGTTATTGCCCTGATTTGCCTCAACTGCTAACTTAGTGTGTATGTTGATCACGGACAACTTGTGCACAAGGCCCTTAGTTCCTGCGGACGGTTGCTGGGGCACTGGCACCGATCCGATCCGGGCGGGAACTCTCCTGTTTAGTCATCCTGTGCAAGGACGGAATGGCGTGCAGCACTCCCGTGCTCTCGCTGCATACCATCCTCGTCAGTGACTAAAATTGGTCCAATATGGCATCCAGCCAGTGATCCCCTGTATATTTAAACCTGTTGCATACTAACTTGTGTCTTCGTTTCAGGGAAGGCATGGTAAGTATTGTGCAGGTAATTCAGACGGTCAGGTAAAATCCACCTAACGGTGGCACGTTCATTTCAGTAAATTCAATATGCTGCATACTTGTAAATGAACTAAGGCAAGATAGAAACCCACAAAAATATGCATGCTTCACTAAACAACGTGTTGATTGGTATAGTCAGGCTAGCTCGCCTTCACCAGCATGTTTCGATATGCTGACCCTCGTTGAAACAGGTTCTCCGCACTAAGGCGAACCGAGCGAGGAGCCGAAGTCGTCTTCCCGATCCAGTCCAGCTGTTAGCGCATCTTCACCGCGCCTCGAAGCCTTTTGAAGCCAGAAGCTGCAACTCTTCATACACAAATGCAGCTCCGTGGCAAAGCGATCCTCCAGCCTGGAGGTCTTTATCGTTTTGAGTTTATAAAAGGATGTAATGTACAGGACTGCAATCTCATTTTGAGTCAACCCTTTTGTAAGCCGTTCGGCATATTAGCTAACTCGTTCAAGAGTTTGTAATAGATGTTCATTATCAATAAAGAGAACTTTTCTATGTTTCAAATCTGTGTTTCAATTTATCTGCGTACTCTGAATATGTGCTTGCTATGCAAATCATTAAAGCCTTGTGCGGGCGCAACTCCAGGCCCGCACGGCGGTCACGACTCGGGGGACGTCTCGGGGCGTGACACCATTGCCCGCACATATAGTAAGAAGTGTCTTCCCACAACGGGGGCCACCAACACAAGGGGGTTCATGAAATACTCCTTGATGTCGTCGTAGGCGCGTTAGCATTCTTCGTTCCAAACAAAGGAGGCTCCCTTCTTCATAATCTAAGTGAACGGTTGACAACGTCCAGAGAGCTTTGATATGAACCTCCTAATGTATTTCGGTCTTCCTTGAATGCCAGGAAGTTCTCTGAGGTTCTTCGGTGGGTGTATTTCAAGGATTGCTTTAGTCTTGTCAGGGTCTACGTGGATATCCTTCGAAGTTATGACAAAACTCAGGAACTTGCCTCTGGAGACTCCTAGGAAGGATTTGGTAAAATTTATCTTAAGCTGGTGCGCACGCATGAAGTCGAAGATAGTCTTCAAATCCCGGAGGTGATCATCTTTGGAGCGACTCTTGATGACGATGTCATCAACGTAGCACTCCACCGTCTTGCGCAAATATTCACAGAAGATGGTGCTCATAGCTCTCTGGTATGTTGCACCGGTGTTCTTCAGTCTGAAGGACATGACTATATAGCAGTATAATCCTATCGACATTCGAAATGATGTGTTCTTTTCTTCATCAAAAAATATTTTGATTTGATTGTATCCTGAGAACCCGTCCGTGAAGAACATGCACTCGAAGCCACAAGTTTTGTCGATCATTATGTCTGTGATCGAAAGGGGGAACTCCTCCTTAGGGCATGTTGCGTTTAGATCACGAAAGTTAATGCATATCCGGATCTTTTCGTTCTTTTTGACATCGGGCACGATGTTGGCTACCCAATCCATATATTATTTTTTGCGGACAAAGCCACTAGCTATCAGTTTGTTGACTTTAGCTTCGATGGTGTTCATGATGTTCGGCCGAAACCAGCATTATTGTTGCTTGACTGACAGCGTTCGGCAAGATGTTGAGTCTGTGGACCATAATTTGGGGGTCCAGTCCCGGCTTGTCTTCGTAACTCCATGCAAAGACATTGATGTATTCCCTGACGAGTTGTAACAGGAATTCCTAATCCTCATCGGATAGATTATTGCAGATGAAGATCAGTTTAGGGGAGGATTCGTCGCCCAGATCGATTTGTATGAATTCTTCCTCAGTGGGAGGTTCTCCTTGTTCGAACCATATCTCACATTGTCCGTCTAGGCGTTAGGCCCACAGTTCTACTTTAAAGAGTCCAGGTGGATCCTCGTCGTCTTCTTCAGGGTCAGCTGACACCATGTTAGTAGACAATATTTGTTTGAGCATCTCCCTGATACTGACGTCGGAGTCCCAAGAGGAAGATTCGGGAGAGTCAGAGTCTAAGTCATCTTCTTCATTCGAGCCTTCGGGGGTTGTGGGAGACGTGACATACCCTAAGCCATGCTTGGTCTTATGGTAGTAATCATCGGGCTTGCCTGTAGGAGCCTGCAGACGTAGAGGTAGCCGTCGACCTTTGCCGCAGTTCAAGCCCCTAGCAGCTTTCAGATCGTATCCCATCTTCTGGATGAGGTGCTTGGCTTGAAAGCTGTTCCGACGAAGTGGCATTTCACCGGTATTGAGTTCTAGTTCTAGTTCCTCTGGGACGGAGGATTGGGGACTTTTTACTCTGCAGAAGATGATGAGTTTGTCTCCCCCTTTCTTGCTGGAACTATGAAGTAGAAGTTTTGACTGGGGATAATCAGATTGACTGCATATGTGGTAGTCACCTGTGTATGCCGGTGCAGGTCAAGACCATGCTCAAGGGAATATAGCACGTTGAGATGTGCAACATCCGAGTAGTTCAAAGATAGCCCTTTATTGATAAAATAAGGTATCTTGTCTTTCAAAATTACATCATTGAGAGAAGGTATGTTAGCATGAGCGGCTACATACTCCTCCAGTTCTTCCTTCCTTAGATCTACCCCAAGTGTGGATGAAGGCTTTGGTGGTCTCCTGCTCAGCTTTACCCCTAGAGGTTCAAAATTCCTAGTAGGTGCGAATCTTCCTTCAGTGATTGACTCGGTCTACGGAGGCGAACGACCAGAGGCTCAGGTGCTTTCCTGGGCAATTTTACCCTGAGGGGAGGAGATGTGTCAGGAGCGCGTTCTTTGAGATAGACTTTCAAGGGCTCATTTGATGTTGTCCCAGTCTCTGCCATATCATCAGAATCATTTTTATCTTTATCTTAGTGGTCTTGTTTGTAGAGGATCGAGTCAGAGTAGTAGGCCTCGACCCCTTTAAATAGAACAATATTGACAAATCATGTCTTGACGATGCTATGATCGTCTACGTACTTCAAGCACTGGTGCATGGTTGACGACATGATCATATACTGATGTATCCATGGACGTCCCAACAGGATATTATAGGATACGTCTACGTCTATGACATAGCAGGTGACCTATGTTTTCAGATATCTGATTTGGAACTTCAAACGAATTTTGCCCATAGGGTAGCTCTTTCCAGCGTTAAAGCCACTAATAAAAATATTGCTTATTGCCATGCGATGCATCAAGATGCCCAGAGTCTGAAGCAGACTTCGCGGGATGATGCTGATTGACGAGCCGGGGTCGATGTGCATCCGGTCCACCTTGATGGAGCTGATGTACCCAGTATAATACAGAGGACGATCATACCAATTGTTCTTCAATAACATGTCTTATTGTGAGAACATGATGTTGGGTATCACCGCCATCACATTATTGCAGTAGGAGCATGCGGCAGGATCCTCAGCTGGTGGCTTGACCTGCGCCAAGTAGGTGTCAGAATTCTACAATGCCTCACTCAGAGCAACCCGAGTGTCTTTGGAGAGTCGGAGAAGCTCGAATAGTGACGACTGTCTCTACCACATTTTCTAGAAAAGAATATTTTAGTAATTTTATAATTAATTAAATATTATGCATGTTAAATAATTATTTATTGTATTATTTAATTATTGTTAGATGTTAGTTATTTATTTTGAACTTGTGTTAGTGGACCTAACTAGTGTAACATTCCGTTCCGCTTAAGCGGACTGCCGATTCAAACGGCAAAAGTGCAATATCCTGACCCACTTTGCTCAGGCAAGGATACTCGTTTGAGACAAAGGATATCCAGACTTGTCCCTATATGAGTTCGACTTAGGCTTTCAGAGGCTCGCTTGATGTATCGCTCAACCGAGGCGAATCATCGCTAAGGTGGGTGGCTGCGGTGAACTTTTTTTTGCTTAGCCAGCACACTTAAAATATAGAACGATATATGCTAGTCGCTAGGTGAATCATCCCTGCATGCTAATAAGAATACAACGCACCTAGCTAAGAAAATAATCCCAACTTATATTGCTTGTGTTAGAACATGAAATTGAAACATTGCTTATATTCAGACCCTTGCATGCTATCCTAGATCATCTCGCTCAGAAAGTCCCTTACGGTTTCACCACTCGGCTTACCTTCGGGCCCGAGCCAATGTGATTACTTGAGTTCCTTACAAACGCATGCTTGCCTGCTTAGACATGTTAACTTGTAATGTTGCCTCAATTTATAAACTCATGCCATAAATGTCTAACGTTATCCGTATCGTGCATGCATTCTAGTTAGCCAGGAGACTATCAAATAGCACTTCTGTGCAAGTGAACCTGCAAGTATCCGGGACCGTTAGGTCGCTAAGGCAGACCCCGCACCAGGGGGATGCATCAGAGCAAGAATCAATATTGTACTCGTGTTATGGATTATCTTGTCAAAGATATAAAATTGGATAACCCTAGAGACCTGTATGTCGCGAACAACTTAAAAAAGGTGATCTTCGAATCTCTGTTCCACAGACGATCACCGGGGCACTGGGACCGATCCGATCAGGATGGAACTCTATTGTATAGTCTATTGTAGTGGACGAGATGGCTTGTAGCACCCATTGTTCTTTTCGCTGCATACCATTCTCGCCAGTGACTAGTGTCCTTTATGGCTATGCCAACGACCTATTATTCATATAGATAAGTCATCCTCACTTAGCGGCTATCTGTTTGCGAGTTATTGCACCGCATCGAGATTAACTGAGCAACCCAAAATATTGTCTCGTTCATAACATAGTGTTTGCATATGTTATTGTCCCTAAATGTTTATATCTGCTCGTGCTTAAATTAACTTGGTTTACCTTGGACAGGGAAGAAAAAATTGGTAAGTTGGTAAGTATCGCCGTATTTTCTCTTATATCGCACGGCGCACTGCCACACGAGTTAGGCGATTCAAACTTTGCCATAAAACTGATCCTAAGACAACTAGAAAGATAACATAATAGTTGGTGCACGGAACCTATATTACGTGTTTAGATTTATCGAGCGGGCGAGTAGCCTTCCCACTAGTGCATTCGTGTACTGATAATCCACCAGGTTGTTTGTAGGGTGGGGGAGAACCTCGTTCGGTGCAGATGCCTCCTTCGTGCGTGCTAAGACGTAGAGTTCACTCTGGAGCCTTGGAGCGTTACGATCCGGAACTGAAGCACATATACAAGACATAATGTTGGAACATCGCCTGAATATCGCCTGAACCTCGTCTGTATATCTTTCCATAAATATAGCCACTTGGCACGCTTTTACTGTTTCAGAGAGAGGCTTGAGTGACTTGTAATCTCGGCCTAGCGCCGCCTGTAACACATGTTTATATCAATAAAGAGTTTATTTTACTTTAACTTGTGTTATTTAATGCTTCCGCTATTGTCGACTCAGTGAACTTGTTACCAAATTGCCTATGCGTTTAAAATTCTACTGCACTCGGACAATCTGTGTGACTCTGTGGCTTAGACCTCTTACCGCCAGCCAATGAACCACGGCCTTGCACGGACGTGGCTCATGCTCGTACGGCATCACACAGATAGGCCAAAACGATTGTCCCGTGGGAGCACTGGTGTGGTCATTCTTGCCTAGCGGGGATGGCCGATTAGCCTACGGGAGATCGGAGCGTGACAGATTGGTATCAGAGCCTGGCTATACGCCTTTGGACTTCGTTTCGATTATCTCAGTTTTGAAAGCTTGTTCATGGGTTATGTGCACGCTCTCTCTCAGTGTCCTAACAGAATATTCCAACAATGAGTCTAAATACTTTCAAAAAGCGCATTTGAATGATATGATTACTTGTATAAAATCGTGATGCTAAGGCCTTTATGCCGACCTATGCAAACCCTTGAGATTTTTGCAACTAGCTTGTCCGATTTCACTATCTCTAAGTTTGGTTAAATGCATATGTTTGAGGGATGCCTTGAACGTGTGCACGATCCAAGACTCAAGGAGATATGAAACTTGAGTGCTAAGACTTCGCTATTGCTGAGTTAGTTGACATGCATATGTTTGAGGGACACTTTGAATATGTGCATGATCCAGACTCACGATATGCTGATCTCAATGCTAGTGCAAGTGAATATCCAAATGAACAAGTATAATGACTTGTATAGGTTTGCCTCAGCCTTAGATCGTTAATCAAGATTGATTGAAATGTACTCCGCATTAAGCAATATGTCCTGCGCTAAGGCGCAAATGAGACTAACTCAACATATACGCGACACAACGTAAGAACCGAGTAGGAGATTATGTTCAATTGGATTTAGTGGTACCAATTGCTACGCTTGGGATAGATTCCATAATATGATAGTACGACTTGCCCTCAGTAAGTCTTGAGGATGAGAATTTTTCTGAGTTGGGTATGATGTAACACCCCGTTCCGCTTAAGCGGACTGCTAATTCAAACGACAAAAGTGCAATGTCCCGACCCACTTTGCTCAGGCGAGAATACTCGTTTGAGACAAAGGATATCCAGACTTGTCCCTACAGAAGTTCGGCTTAGGCTTTCAGAGGCTCGCTCGACGTATTGCTCAACCGAGACGAATCATCGCTAAGGTGGGTGGCTACGGTGAACTTGTCTTTGCTTAGCCAGCACACTTAAAATATGGAACGATACATGCTAGTCGCTAGGTGAATCACCCCCTGCATGCTAATAAGAATACAATGCACCTAGCTAAGGAAATAATCCTAACTTGTATTGCTTGTGTTAGAACATGGAATTAAAATATTGCTTATATTCAGACCCTTGCATGCTACCCTAGATCATGTCGCTTGGGAAGTCCCTTACGGTTTCACCCCTCAGCTTACCTTCGGGCCCGAGCCAATGTGATTACTTGAGTTCCTTACAAACGTATGCTTGCCTGCTTAGACATGTTAACTTATAATGTTGCCTCGATTTATGAACTCATGCCACAAATGTCTAACGTTATCTGTATCGTGCATGCATTCTAGTTAGCCAGGAGACTATCAAATAGCTCTTCTGTGCAAGTGAACCTGCAAGTATCCTGGATCGTTAGGGCGCTAAGGCAGACCCCGCACCAGGGGGATGCATCAGAGCAAGAATCAAGATTGTACTCATGTTATAGATTATCTTGTCAAAGATGTAAAATTGGATAACCCTAGAGACCTGCATGTCACGAACAACTTGAAAAAGGTGATCTTCAGATCTTTGTTCCACGTATGGTCACCAGGGCACTGGGACCAATCCGATCCGGATGGAACTCTATTGTATAGTCTATTGTAGTGGACGAGATGGCTTGTAACTTCCATTGTTATTTTCGCTGCATACCATTCTCGCCAGTGACTAGTGTCCTTTATGGCTATGCCAGCGATCTATTTTTCATATAGGTAAGTTATCCTCGCTTAGCGGCTATCCGCGTACGGGGTATTGCACCGCATCGAGAATAACTGAGCAACCCAAAATATAGTCTCGTTCATAACACAATATTTGCATATGTTATTGTCCCTGAATATTTATATCTGCTCGTGCTTAAATTAACTTGGTTTGCCTTAGACATGGAAGGAAAAATCGGTAAGTTGATAAGTCTCGCCGTATTTTTTCTTATATCGCACGGCGTACTGCCATACGAGTTAGGCTCTTCAATCTTTGCCATGAAACTGATCCTAAGGCAACTAGAAAGACAACATAATAGTTAGTGCACGAAACCTATATTACGTGTTTGGATTTGTCGAGCGGGCGAGTAGCTTCCCTACCAGTGCATTCGTGTACTGATAATCCACCCGGTTGTTTGTAGGGTGCGGGAGAACCTCGTTCGGTACGGATGCCTCCTTCGTGCGTGCTAAGGCATAGAGTTCACTCTGGAGCCTTGGAGCGTTACGATCCGGAACTGAAGCACATATACAAGACATAATGTTGAAACATCACCTGAACCTCATCTGCACATCTTTCCATAATTGTAGCCACTTGGCACATTTTTACTGTTTCAGAGAGAGAGGCTTGAGTGACTTATAATCTCGGCCTAGCGCCGCCTGTAACACATGTTTATATCAATAAAGAGTTTGTTTTACTTCAACTTGTGTTATTCAATGCTTCCTCTATTGTCGACTCGGTGAACTTATTACCAAATCGCCTATGCGTTTAAAATTTTGCTGCACTCGAACAATCTGTGCGACTCTGTGGCTTAGACCTCTTATCGCCAACCAATGAACCACAGCCTTGTACGGGCGCGGCTCACGCTCGTGCGGTATCACTCCCAGATAGGCCAAAGCGATCGTCCCGCGGGAGCGCTGGCATTGTGATTCTCGCCTAGCGGGGATGATCGATTAGCCTGTGGGAGATCGGGGCGTGACAACTAGTTTAGTTAGACTTATGGACCAACATGTATTAATTGTTTGAGTGACTTGTAATCTTTCCATAAATGTAGCCACTTGACACATTTTTACTGTTTCAGAGAGAGGCTTGAGTGACTTATAATCTCGGCCTAGCGCCGCTTGTAACACATGTTTATATCAATAAAGAGTTTGTTTTACTTTAACTTGTGTTATTTAATGCTTCCGCTATTGTCGACTCAATGAACTTGTTACCAAATCGCCTATGCGTTTAAAATTCTACTGCACTCGGACAATCTGTGTGACTATGTGGCTTAGACCTCTTACCGCCAGCCAATGAACCACGGCCTTGCACGGGCGTGGTTCACGCTCGTACGGCATCACGCAGATAGGCCGAAATGATTGTCCCGTGGGAGCACTGGTGCGGTCATTCTTGCCTAGCGGGGATGGCCGATTAGCCTGCGGAAGATCGGAGCATGACAGATTGGTATCAGAGCCTGGCTATACGCCTTTGGACTTCGTTTCGATTATCTCAGTTTTGAAAGCTTGTTCATGGGTTATGTGCACGCTCTCTCTCAGTGTCCTAACAGAATATTCCAACAATGAGTCTAAATACTTTCAAAAAGCGCATTTGAATGATATGATTACTTGTATAAAATCGTGATGCTAAGGCCTTTATGCCGACCTATGCAAACCCTTGAGATTTTTGCAACTAGCTTATCCGATTTCACTATCTCTAAGTTTGGTTAAATGTATATGTTTGAGGGATGCCTTGAACGTGTGCACGATCCAAGACTCAAGGAGATATGAAACTTAAGTGCTAAGACTTCGCTATTGCTGAGTTGGTTGACATGCATATGTTTGAGGGACACTTCGAATATGTGCATGATCCAGACTCGCGATATGCTGATCTCAATGCTAGTGCAAGTGAATATCCAAATAAACAAGTATAATGACTTGTATAGGTTTGCCTCAGCCTTAGATCGTTAATCAAGATTGATTGAAACGTACTCCGCATTAAGCAATATGTCCTGCGCTAAGGCGCAAATGAGACTAACTCAACATATACGCGACACAACGTAAGAACCGAGTAGGAGATTATGTTCAATTGGACTTAGTGGTACCAATTGCTACGCTTGGGATAGATTTCATAATATGATAGTACGACTTGCCCTCAGTAAGTCTCGAGGATGAGAATTTTTCTGAGTTGGGTATGATGTAACATCCCGTTCCGCTTAAGCGGACTACCAATTCAAACGACAAAAGTGCAATGTCCCGACCCACTTTGCTCAGGCGAGAATACTCGTTTGAGATAAAGGATATCCAGACTTGTCCCTACAGAAGTTCGGCTTAGGCTTTTAGAGGCTCGCTCGACGTATTGCTCAACCGAGACGAATCATCGCTAAGGTGGGTGGCTACGGTGAACTTGTCTTTGCTTAGCCAGCACACTTAAAATATGGAACGATACATGCTAGTCGCTAGGTGAATCACCCCCTGCATGCTAATAAGAATACAATGCACCTAGCTAAGGAAATAATCCTAACTTGTATTGCTTGTGTTAGAACATGGAATTAAAATATTGCTTATATTCAGACCCTTGCATGCTACCCTAGATCATGTCGCTTGGGAAGTCCCTTACGGTTTCACCCCTCAGCTTACCTTCGGGCCCGAGCCAATGTGATTACTTGAGTTCCTTACAAACGTATGCTTGCCTGCTTAGACATGTTAACTTATAATGTTGCCTCGATTTATGAACTCATGCCACAAATGTCTAACGTTATCTGTATCGTGCATGCATTCTAGTTAGCCAGGAGACTATCAAATAGCTCTTCTGTGCAAGTGAACCTGCAAGTATCCGGGATCGTTAGGGCGCTAAGGCAGACCCCGCACCAGGGGGATGCATCAGAGCAAGAATCAAGATTGTACTCATGTTATAGATTATCTTGTCAAAGATGTAAAATTGGATAACCCTAGAGACCTGCATGTCACGAACAACTTGAAAAAGGTGATCTTCAGATCTTTGTTCCACGTATGGTCACCAGGGCACTGGGACCAATCCGATCCGGATGGAACTCTATTGTATAGTCTATTGTAGTGGACGAGATGGCTTGTAACTCCCATTGTTCTTTTCGCTGCATACCATTCTCGCCAGTGACTAGTGTCCTTTATGGCTATGCCAGCGATCTATTTTTCATATAGGTAAGTTATCCTCGCTTAGCGGCTATCCGCGTACGGGGTATTGCACCGCATCGAGAATAACTGAGCAACCCAAAATATAGTCTCGTTCATAACACAATATTTGCATATGTTATTGTCCCTGAATATTTATATCTGCTCGTGCTTAAATTAACTTGGTTTGCCTTAGACATGGAAGGAAAAATCGGTAAGTTGATAAGTCTCGCCGTATTTTTTCTTATATCGCACGGCGTACTGCCATACGAGTTAGGCTCTTCAATCTTTGCCATGAAACTGATCCTAAGGCAACTAGAAAGACAACATAATAGTTAGTGCACGAAACCTATATTACGTGTTTGGATTTGTCGAGCGGGCGAGTAGCTTCCCTACCAGTGCATTCGTGTACTGATAATCCACCCGGTTGTTTGTAGGGTGCGGGAGAACCTCGTTCGGTACGGATGCCTCCTTCGTGCGTGCTAAGGCATAGAGTTCACTCTGGAGCCTTGGAGCGTTACGATCCGGAACTGAAGCACATATACAAGACATAATGTTGAAACATCACCTGAACCTCGTCTGCACATCTTTCCATAATTGTAGCCACTTGGCACATTTTTACTGTTTCAGAGAGAGAGGCTTGAGTGACTTATAATCTCGGCCTAGCGCCGCCTGTAACACATGTTTATATCAATAAAGAGTTTGTTTTACTTCAACTTGTGTTATTCAATGCTTCCTCTATTGTCGACTCGGTGAACTTATTACCAAATCGCCTATGCGTTTAAAATTTTGCTGCACTCGAACAATCTGTGCGACTCTGTGGCTTAGACCTCTTATCGCCAACCAATGAACCACAGCCTTGTACGGGCGCGGCTCACGCTCGTGCGGTATCACTCCCAGATAGGCCAAAGCGATCGTCCCGCGGGAGCGCTGGCATTGTGATTCTCGCCTAGCGGGGATGATCGATTAGCCTGTGGGAGATCGGGGCGTGACAACTAGTTTAGTTAGACTTATGGACCAACATGTATTAATTGTTTGAGTGACTTGTAATCTTTCCATAAATGTAGCCACTTGACACATTTTTACTGTTTCAGAGAGAGGCTTGAGTGACTTATAATCTCGGCCTAGCGCCGCTTGTAACACATGTTTATATCAATAAAGAGTTTATTTTACTTTAACTTGTGTTATTTAATGCTTCCGCTATTGTCGACTCAATGAACTTGTTACCAAATCGCCTATGCGTTTAAAATTCTACTGCACTCGGACAATCTGTGTGACTATGTGGCTTAGACCTCTTACCGCCAGCCAATGAACCACGGCCTTGCACGGGCGTGGTTCACGCTCGTACGGCATCACGCAGATAGGCCGAAATGATTGTCCCGTGGGAGCACTGGTGCGGTCATTCTTGCCTAGCGGGGATGGCCGATTAGCCTGCGGGAGATCGGAGCATGACAGATTGGTATCAGAGCCTGGCTATACGCCTTTGGACTTCGTTTCGATTATCTCAGTTTTGAAAGCTTGTTCATGGGTTATGTGCACGCTCTCTCTCAGTGTCCTAACAGAATATTCCAACAATGAGTCTAAATACTTTCAAAAAGCGCATTTGAATGATATGATTACTTGTATAAAATCGTGATGCTAAGGCCTTTATGCCGACCTATGCAAACCCTTGAGATTTTTGCAACTAGCTTATCCGATTTCACTATCTCTAAGTTTGGTTAAATGTATATGTTTAAGGGATGCCTTGAACGTATGCACGATCCAAGACTCAAGGAGATATGAAACTTAAGTGCTAAGACTTCGCTATTGCTGAGTTGGTTGACATGCATATGTTTGAGGGACACTTCGAATATGTGCATGATCCAGACTCGCGATATGCTGATCTCAATGCTAGTGCAAGTGAATATCCAAATAAACAAGTATAATGACTTGTATAGGTTTGCCTCAGCCTTAGATCGTTAATCAAGATTGATTGAAACGTACTCCGCATTAAGCAATATGTCCTGCGCTAAGGCGCAAATGAGACTAACTCAACATATACGCGACACAACGTAAGAACCGAGTAGGAGATTATGTTCAATTGGACTTAGTGGTACCAATTGCTACGCTTGGGATAGATTTCATAATATGATAGTACGACTTGCCCTCAGTAAGTCTCGAGGATGAGAATTTTTCTGAGTTGGGTATGATGTAACATCCCGTTCCGCTTAAGCGGACTACCAATTCAAACGACAAAAGTGCAATGTCCCGACCCACTTTGCTCAGGCGAGAATACTCGTTTGAGATAAAGGATATCCAGACTTGTCCCTACAGAAGTTCGGCTTAGGCTTTTAGAGGCTCGCTCGACGTATTGCTCAACCGAGACGAATCATCGCTAAGGTGGGTGGCTACGGTGAACTTGTCTTTGCTTAGCCAGCACACTTAAAATATAGAACGATACATGCTAGTCGCTAGGTGAATCACCCCCTGCATGCTAATAAGAATACAATGCACCTAGCTAAGGAAATAATCCTAACTTGTATTGCTTGTGTTAGAACATGGAATTAAAATATTGCTTATATTCAGACCCTTGCATGCTACCCTAGATCATGTCGCTTGGGAAGTCCCTTACGGTTTCACCCCTCAGCTTACCTTCGGGCCCGAGCCAATGTGATTACTTGAGTTCCTTACAAACGTATGCTTGCCTGCTTAGACATGTTAACTTATAATGTTGCCTCGATTTATGAACTCATGCCACAAATGTCTAACGTTATCTGTATCGTGCATGCATTCTAGTTAGCCAGGAGACTATCAAATAGCTCTTCTGTGCAAGTGAACCTGCAAGTATCCGGGATCGTTAGGGCGCTAAGGCAGACCCCGCACCAGGGGGATGCATCAGAGCAAGAATCAAGATTGTACTCATGTTATAGATTATCTTGTCAAAGATGTAAAATTGGATAACCCTAGAGACCTGCATGTCACGAACAACTTGAAAAAGGTGATCTTCAGATCTTTGTTCCACGTATGTTCACCAGGGCACTGGGACCAATCCGATCCGGATGGAACTCTATTGTATAGTCTATTGTAGTGGACGAGATGGCTTGTAACTCCCATTATTCTTTTCGCTGCATACCATTCTCGCCAGTGACTAGTGTCCTTTATGGCTATGCCAGCGATCTATTTTTCATATAGGTAAGTTATCCTCGCTTAGCGGCTATCCGCGTACGGGGTATTGCACCGCATCGAGAATAACTGAGCAACCCAAAATATAGTCTTGTTCATAACACAATATTTGCATATGTTATTGTCCCTGAATATTTATATCTGCTCGTGCTTAAATTAACTTGGTTTGCCTTAGACATGGAAGGAAAAATCGGTAAGTTGATAAGTCTCGCCGTATTTTTTCTTATATCGCACGGCGCACTGCCATACGAGTTAGGCTCTTCAATCTTTGCCATGAAACTGATCCTAAGGCAACTAGAAAGACAACATAATAGTTTGTGCACGAAACCTATATTACGTGTTTGGATTTGTCGAGCGGGCGAGTAGCTTCCCTACCAGTGCATTCGTGTACTGATAATCCACCCAGTTGTTTGTAGGGTACGGGAGAACCTCGTTCTGTACGGATGCCTCCTTCGTGCGTGCTAAGGCATAGAGTTCACTCTGGAGCCTTGGAGCGTTACGATCCGGAACTGAAGCACATATACAAGACATATTGTTGAAACATCACCTGAACCTCGTCTGCACATCTTTCCATAATTGTAGCCACTTGGCACATTTTTACTGTTTCAGAGAGAGAGGCTTGAGTGACTTATAATCTCGGCCTAGCGCCGCCTGTAACACATGTTTATATCAATAAAGAGTTTGTTTTACTTCAACTTGTGTTATTCAATGCTTCCTCTATTGTCGACTCGGTGAACTTATTACCAAATCGCCTATGCGTTTAAAATTTTGCTGCACTCGAACAATCTGTACGACTCTGTGGCTTAGACCTCTTATCGCCAACCAATGAACCACAGCCTTGTATGGGCGCGGCTCACGCTCGTGCGGCATCACTCCCAGATAGGCCAAAGCGATCGTCCCGCGGGAGCGCTGGCATTGTGATTCTTGCCTAGCGGGGATGATCGATTAGCCTGTGGGAGATCGGGGCGTGACAACTAGTTTAGTTAGACTTATGGACCAACATGTATTAATTGTTTGAGTGACTTGTAATCTTTCCATAAATGTAGCCACTTGACACATTTTTACTGTTTCAGAGAGAGGCTTGAGTGACTTATAATCTCGGCCTAGCGCCGCTTGTAACACATGTTTATATCAATAAAGAGTTTGTTTTACTTTAACTTGTGTTATTTAATGCTTCTGCTATTGTCGACTCAGTGAACTTGTTACCAAATCGCCTATGCGTTTAAAATTCTACTGCACTCGGACAATCTGTGTGACTATGTGGCTTAGACCTCTTACCGCCAGCCAATGAACCACGGCCTTGCACGGGCGTGGCTCACGCTCGTACGGCATCACGCAGATAGGCCAAAATGATTGTCCCGTGGGAGCACTGGTGTGGTCATTCTTGCCTAGCGGGGATGGCCGATTAGCCTGCGGGAGATCGGAGCATGACAGATTGGTATCAGAGCCTGGCTATACGCCTTTGGACTTCGTTTTGATTATCTCAGTTTTGAAAGCTTGTTCATGGGTTATGTGCACGCTCTCTCTCAGTGTCCTAACAGAATATTCCAATAATGAGTCTAAATACTTTCAAAAAGCGCATTTGAATGATATGATTACTTGTATAAAATCGTGATGCTAAGGCCTTTATGCCGACCTATGCAAACCCTTGAGATTTTTGCAACTAGCTTATCCGATTTCACTATCTCTAAGTTTGGTTAAATGTATATGTTTGAGGGATGCCTTGAACGTGTGCACGATCCAAGACTCAAGGAGATATGAAACTTGAGTGCTAAGACTTCGCTATTGCTGAGTTGGTTGACATGCATATGTTTGAGGGACACTTCGAATATGTGCATGATCCAGACTCGCGATATGCTGATCTCAATGCTAGTGCAAGTGAATATCCAAATGAACAAGTATAATGACTTGTATAGGTTTGCCTCAGCCTTAGATCGTTAATCAAGATTGATTGAAATGTACTCCGCATTAAGCAATATGTCCTGCGCTAACGCGCAAATGAGACTAACTCAACATATACGCGACACAACGTAAGAACCGAGTAGGAGATTATGTTCAATTGGACTTAGTGGTACCAATTGCTACGCTTGGGATAGATTTCATAATATGATAGTACGACTTGCCCTCAGTAAGTCTCGAGGATGAGAATTTTTCTGAGTTGGGTATGATGTAACATCCCGTTCCGCTTAAGCGGACTACCAATTCAAACGACAAAAGTGCAATGTCCCGACCCACTTTGCTCAGGCGAGAATACTCGTTTGAGATAAAGGATATCCAGACTTGTCCCTACAGAAGTTCGGCTTAGGCTTTTAGAGGCTCGCTCGACGTATTGCTCAACCGAGACGAATCATCGCTAAGGTGGGTGGCTACGGTGAACTTGTCTTTGCTTAGCCAGCACACTTAAAATATGGAACGATACATGCTAGTCGCTAGGTGAATCACCCCCTGCATGCTAATAAGAATACAATGCACCTAGCTAAGGAAATAATCCTAACTTGTATTGCTTGTGTTAGAACATGGAATTAAAATATTGCTTATATTCAGACCCTTGCATGCTACCCTAGATCATGTCGCTTGGGAAGTCCCTTACGGTTTTACCCCTCAGCTTACCTTCGGGCCTGAGCCAATGTGATTACTTGAGTTCCTTACAAACGTGTGCTTGCCTGCTTAGACATGTTAACTTATAATGTTGCCTCGATTTATGAACTCATGCCACAAATGTCTAACGTTATCTGTATCGTACATGCATTCTAGTTAGCCAGGAGACTATCAAATAGCTCTTCCGTGCAAGTGAACCTACAAGTATCCGGGATCGTTAGGGCGCTAAGGCAGACCCTGCACCAGGGGGTTGCATCAGAGCAAGAATCAAGATTGTACTCATGTTATATATTATCTTGTCAAAGATGTAAAATTAGATAACCCTAGAGACCTGCATGTCACGAACAACTTGAAAAAGGTGATCTTCAGATCTCTGTTCCACGGATGGTCACCAGGGCATTGGGACCAATCCGATCCGGATGGAACTCTATTGTATAGTCTATTGTAGTGGACGAGATGGCTTGTAGCTCCCATTGTTCTTTTCGCTGCATACCATTCTCGCCAGTGACTAGTGTCCTTTATGGCTATGCCAGCGATCTATTTTTCATATAGGTAAGTTATCCTCGCTTAGCGGCTATCCGCGTACGGGGTATTGCACCGCATCGAGAATAACTGAGCAACCCAAAATATAGTCTCGTTCATAACACAATATTTGCATATGTTATTGTCCCTGAATATTTATATTTGCTCGTGCTTAAATTAACTTGGTTTGCCTTAGACATGGAAGAAAAAATTGGTAAGTTGATAAGTCTCGCCGTATTTTTTCTTATATCGCACGACGCACTGCCATACGAGTTAGGCTATTCAATCTTTTCCATGAAACTGATCCTAAGGCAACTAGAAAGACAACATAATAGTTAGTGCACGAAACCTATATTACGTGTTTGGATTTGTCGAGCGGGCGAGTAGCTTCCCTACCAGTGCATTCGTGTACTGATAATCCACCCGATTGTTTATAGGGTGCGGGAGATCCTCGTTCGGTACGGATGCCTCCTTCGTGCGTGCTAAGGCATAGAGTTCACTCTGGAGCCTTGGAGCGTTACGATCCGGAACTGAAGCACATATACAAGACATAATGTTGAAACATCACCTGAACCTCGTCTGCACATCTTTCCATAATTGTAGCCACTTGGCACATTTTTACTGTTTCAGAGAGAGAGGCTTGAGTGACTTATAATCTCGGCCTAGCGCCGCCTGTAACACATGTTTATATCAATAAAGAGTTTGTTTTACTTCAACTTGTGTTATTCAATGCTTCCTCTATTGTCGACTCGGTGAACTTATTACCAAATCGCCTATGCATTTAAAATTTTGCTGCACTCGAATAATCTGTGCGACTCTGTGGCTTAGACCTCTTATCGCCAACCAATGAACCACGGCCTTGTACGGACGCGGCTCACGCTCGTGCGACATCACTCCCAGATAGGCCAAAGCGATCGTCCCGCGGGAGCGCTGGCGTTGTGATTCTCGCCTAGCGGGGATGATCGATTAGCCTGTGGGAGATCGGGGCATGACAACTAGTTTAGTTAGACTTAAGGACCAACATGTATTAATTGTTTGAATTGAGCCCATTAGAAAGCCTATTGATTATGAGGTTGATTAATTTAATTAAATCATTAGACTAGAAGCTTCCCTTCTTAATTATTTCTTCATGAGAGGCCCCAAGGGGTATAATGGATATTACATAGTAGCTTGAGGAAGGGGTAGAGGGGACCGGCCTATATAAAAAGAGGGAGAAGGTTTCCTTCTCCTCTTTTCATTTGAAAACTAGATCTAGAATTTCTCTCAACCAAATTCCTTTATTTTACATCATTTTTTCTACCAAATTTTATCTCAATTCCTTCCCAAATCACCATTGGAGACTAGTAGAGCAAGGATCTACAAAAAGGAGCAATAATCTATAATTTGGAGGATAATTTTATCACAATTGGAGGTTTCATTGGGAATCCATCTCCCAATAGGTATAATTCAGATTTTTCCTTAATTTAGGTTCTAAATATGAGATTTAACTATGAGAAATCAATTCATATGCATAGGCTACCCATAGGATTTGGTTTTGTGTTCATAGGAGGCCTTTTGAGAAAGTTATGGTGCTTTTTGTGCCAATTTTTGGGGAATTCCGAGATTGACATTTATTGTGTGTGTCAATTTGTCCTATAGATCAATTTGGCTTGTGCTTGTGTGTTTGGGGCTAGTTTCGTATCCACAATTGGGTATGTGTAGGTCGTATCTCAATAATTTGGTGATACGTGTTGATTTGGGAGTTTTTTCTCCGACACAAAACTTTGTGCATGTCATATTTTGACACAGAC